>VXBJ01007097.1:292509-434692 GCA_013400055.1 Nycticryphes semicollaris | reverse complement strand
GGGGGGTGGTGAGGAGGCGGGGGAGGAAACCGCTGCAGAAGATAAAGAAAAAAATCCCACTTCCCAGAGAAATCTCATCTTTATTTTTCTTTCATCTGTTCTCCCTAGCAAACAACATAAAAGCACAACGGAATAAAAACCAGCATCACAAGTCAAGGCTCTACAGCGACATCTATTCCTCATGTGACCATAGATGTTAACTATGCTTATGGTTGGATACATTACATTATCATGTAAACGGTACGTGCTTAATATTTTCTGAATACCCGGATTCAGCTTTGGGGATTTCCACGCTTTATTTCCAATTTTGCTTTCTATTTTACCTTGCCTATTCTGCAATTCCTAGTTAAATTACCATGCACCTACTCTATATGTTTGTTTTCTTGTGGTGTTGATTGCAATATCCCTCTGAAATAATGAATCAACTAAACAATGACTGACAAACTTGTTGAGGCAAATGCTGCTTTGCAGATTGAGTTGAAGGCAAACATCCCTATTGTCCCTAATTTACTGTCCAACCAAAAAAAAAAAAATTCCTCTATGGAAAAGGCAATGATTTACACTCTCTTAAATTATAATCTTCTATGTATGAAACTTCTGTAATTTGGAATTCAAACATTCAAAAAAAAAAATCACATTGACGTGAAAAATATCAAGAGTTTTTCATTAAGAGTAAAAAGGATTAATTTTACTTGATTACTTTCTCATCTGGAGGTGAGGCAAACAATGTTATGACTTAGTTTGCTGTCTAGTTCCTCAAAAACGTTCTTCTCACTTTAAATCTCAAATGAATTTTGGGGAGTTCAGCCCAGACATTACAGGAAGCTGAAAGTCTTGATCAAGCTTTTTGTAATATGCATTAATTTAGCATGAAGAATATTTCATTATGAGGTTCCAGGGTAGAAATTTCAATTCACTCTCTAAGCTTTATATGTGTTCCTTGTACCCTACCCTCCAAGCTTTCTCTCTGATTCTAAGCAGCAGTAATTACAATTATTTCACCTTCCTAGACCCCGGACAATTTAGTTCACGTTAACAATGTGCCAGAAATTTAATCTGGCCCATGTTCTGGACCAGAAATTTAATCTGAACCAGATTATGAGAAAGATCTCTTACTACAACAGAAATAAAAGAGACCTCAAAGAGGAGGAAAATATATATATATCATGGAATCAATCTCATCTGACATAGGTGTCTCTGTGGAAGTAAGTGCCAAAGTTCTAAAAAGAAGATAGATAAAAGGTGGACACCTTTCTCAGTTTTCATAATGCTTTTTTATACAACTGGTCATTTAGTTCCTATGAATTTTGTTCAGCCTCTTCATTTTACCCATGGTTTATCCAGGAAGTTTAGGGCTGATTTTGCCCTACTAGAAGCCAAGACAACGCTAAATCCACACAGCATGCTCCCTGTTGTGGACCCAGCCCCACAACAGCTACCTCACTACCACCTGAGAATTCTGGAAGAAGGCTCAACTTCAACTCTTCATACAGAGGAAAGATTTCCATATAAAAAGGGCCTATAAAAAAAGAATTACAGTTCCCAGTTTGGAAGAGCATTGGATCCTTTTATGCATTTTAATGCCAGCACAGTTCGTTCAGGTCAGGACTTGCTGTTATAAAGATACCTCCTAGCAGCAATAAATTTTATTTTCATGTGAGAAGCAATCAGAGGTCCAAAGTTTTCCTTCTCCTTTTTTACCCTCTATTTACAACTATGAACCTTTTGGGAGATTGTTTCATACAAACAAGAAGAAATGTACGTGTAAGAAAGGATACTTTTCCTATCAGGGAAATCGGGGTCAATCTTAACTGAAAAGTTGTTATGAAACTGTGAAGGCCCCACAAGATCGCAGGGGTCCAAGCAAACCCCTGCTCTTATCGTGACTTACGTTGCTGGAGTATTCAGCCTCCTGAGTCAGTACCATTCCGTTCTGAGGTTTCCTGACTGGAGCTAGTTTATATGGGACTAAATTAAACATTTTTAATCCCTTTATTATAAGCAGTCTTGGAAACTAATTGTTACTGTTCTCCTGAGGGGTTTTGGGCCACTTCAACACAAAAAGTTAGTACCTGGTATTTTGCATGTGAGGACTTTTAAAATGCACCTCCCAATTTACTGAGATATTTACAGCAATTTTTTTTTTCTTAATGGCACTGTAACTGCCATAGGAACATATTGTAACTATCAGCTGCAAACCACTGACACCAGATTTAACCTCCTACACAAGCAGGCATTGCAACTGCTGTTTCGCCAGACAAGACATAACTATCCAGCTAGCAAGAGAAAAACATTTTGTCTCTTAATTGCTTTCTGTACAAACTGTATAATTAAAGTTTTGTACTGTAATTTGGTAATAAAAACAAACAAAGCTATTTGTAACACAAAAAAAACCCAAACAGAATAAAATCAGAGGAGGAATGAAGAAAATTGAGGGAAGAAAAAAAAAAATCCAAAAAAAAAGGCAGTGTTCTAATGAGTTTTTTCATTCATGGTGATATTCAGCCATGAGCTATCTTCAGCCTGTCCTGGAAAGAGCACAATACTGAGGACTCACAATCAGTATTTTTATAAGATGTAGCCCAAATATATAAGGCCATGAAATACCCTAGTACACTTCTTCAAATTCTCCTTCTCTCCTCACCATGGTCAGTAAGAGAACTCAAAATTCGAAAGCCAGAGCCACCGTGTAGACATGTAAAAACCTTGTTAGCGTTACTGGCGGAGCTGCTTGAGGTGGGAGGATGTAGGGGGTCACCCTTTCTGGCAGAGAGCTCCAAGGAATAACATCACAGCACCCAACAGGTTTAAAACAGGTGTCCAAAAGGCCCAGTCACAGAGAGATGATCCCCCAAGGCCTGTACCATAGCACAGATATATCTCAGCCCCCAGCCACCGATTCCAGCCCACCGCCATCTCCAAAGACAGACATTCATCCGCATCACAGTGAAGGCAGCAGTGAGGCTACTACCACTTTACTTTTGCCCTCATGATGAAGTACTCCAGTTAACAGCCTATTTAACTATTTCCAGACTGACATGCCTGCTTGATTTTTTAATAATCTTGGCAATTTCGCTGCAAAAACAGAGATTGTATTTGGCTAGCAACACCAGTTGTCAAAGCAGCACGTTAATGCCCTTTGCAGGAGTAAAAAGAGAGCAAAATGGAGAAATCCACATTGCAGTAAGGAAAGAACAAAATGAATTGAACTGAAACGTGTCCATTTTACAAATCACCAGTGGGCAATGATCAGTTTTATTGGTATGAAACTGGAACTGCACTTCCAAAGCTGAATAAGTGCTAAGCACATTTACACAAGCGAAGTGTAACCATATGTGACTTCAAATAAATTGTACTTGTTATGAGAGAAAACTTCATATTTTGTTCTTCAGAAAAATATGACTTAATTTTTTTTCCCAAGGAAAATTGTTACCCACTAGGGGTGGGGGGAGAAAAGGTACAAGAAGTGTTTTTTAAATGGAAACTTTTAGGTACATTTTGACTTCTTATTACACCTGAATAATAGGAATATGATGCAAACTGTAAAATAAATGCTTAGCTGGCTTTACTGTTTATTACATGCTTCTCTGCATAATCAGTTTTGGCAATAGTAGCTTAACAGATGAATATGTGGCAATTAGCCTCATATAAGGTCTAATATCAGTAAAACTGAAATAGATAAGAATTATATCCTTCTCTTTTTACTTGGTTCTTTTCTCATGAATAACTTGCTTGAGCCTTATTTGTTAAGAAATATAAAATAATGAAAACTTAGAGTACATCATCTTTTAGCAATTAATAAAATATTGAATCGTACCTTATTTTTCCTAATGTCTCACTAGTGTCAGCACTGACCTCACAGAAGCAGGAAACAGGCTCAGCAGAAGACCTAAAAAGTGGTTCATTGATAACATGCAATAAACGTAAAGCTACAGTAACAAAAAATTAACTGGAAGTCTCCTTTAATAGAATTAGATGTGAGATAAATGGGGAAATGGAGAATTATCCATTGGGGCGCATGTTTTGGAGGGTGGAGTGGGGACAGAGGGGAAGGGGAAAGGTGGTTTTGCAAATGTCATTAATAAAAATTTAAATTAATCAATGGTGAGGAAATACATTTTGTCAAATAACCATTAACACTACTGAGAAAAAATGAAAGAACTGCAAACTGAAAACCAGGACAGGAGCAGCACGGGAAAGAGGTACAACGGGCTTAGGGTCTGATATTAAAGTCTTAAGATCATTCCCCTTCCAGATGGACAGCATTTTCATCACAGACAGAGACATTTTCTCATGTTGTAAGATTTTTCCATTACTTTTATATGGCATAGTATTATCCAGAAATGGCTAAAACACTCCAAACAGCACTTCTGCAAGCAAGAAAGTGCAGGACGATTACTGAAGAAATCCTATGGTTTTGTGGGGGCTGTGGGACCAAACTAGTANAAAAAAAAAAAAAAAGCTGGAAAGAGCCTGGCCTACTTAAGTGAATAATAGTAGTCCTTCAGGATTTTGATCAAAGATACTACGAGTAGTTTAAAATGCTGTCACAGTGTTATGATGTGTCAGAAACCTGCATTCCTTGCCCTTACTCTAAATTTTCGTTAGCCTTCTTTGGGATGTCTGACAATTAAACTAGACCTTACCAAGCCATTCCAACTTATTTGGCTTGATAGAATAAATGGGGGTAGAAATACTGACTTAAGCACTAATTTGCTCAGATACATATTCCCAAACAAAATAATGCCTTTGCCACACAAATGCAGATTCCGGAAGCCATAAAACACATGAAAACCTGAAGGTTACAGAGAAGAATTATTTTTCACGTATCAGTGCTGTACCACTGACTTTAAAACAAGAAGAATTGGAGATTCACATCAATGAGGTAAATTTGACACTGAAACCCGTTTACAAAACTACCAAAGTGAACGTAAACTAAGAGTGAATTATTTCTTAACTTTTGGAGCCAAAGGACAGGATGCCAGCCCTTAGATTCTTGCCCCTTAAAGCAAAAGGCCAGGCTAAATGCAGGGGGAGCTGCTGAAAAAGCAGCACCTGTGTTTACGCATATCTGGGAAACACAACCGTGCTTTGCTGCTTTCAGGTTTTAAACGCTCAGATTCAAAGGTTTAGTCACCAGCACCACCCCCTGCTAAACACACCTGTAGGTGTTTGCTGAAGCCATTGAAAGGGGGGAAACTGGTCTTCTGAATATTAACTCTCTGCTAGCTGTTGTCCCAACTTCCAGAAACTGCAAGCTATTTCTGATTAGATGTTGATATACAAAATGTAGGTGCCTAAAATAAGGACTTTAACCCAAAATCACTTGAAGTAAAAGAGGAAGTGTTTGAATGACCTTAAAATAATGAACTTGTTACCACAAAAATACTTAATAATCGGGCCACAAATCTAATAGTCTTCACTCTATTCACAAGGGAGCTTTACTTAACAGAAACCAAACTAGGGCTTGGTTTAGGATTTTATGATTGTGGAAAGTGATGGGACATACTCAGGGTCAGGAAACAGAGTTTAGTGTCACATCCACAATAAACTGTGCCACAGAACACATAGTCTGGGTTTAACTGAGATACTGGAATTAGTTTAAACAACAGGCAGTGCGACCTACTACTGCGGTCTGAGCCTTTCTGTGTGACTGACTAAACAGTGAATTAAATAATGGTTTCCTTCTGAAGCACCACCACTTACAGTCACCCATAAAAATTTTGCTGGCTTTCAGCTACGCATGCCCATACTGAAAAAAGACACAGTTAATAATAAACATATTCATTTATCATGTTTTATGTATTGCTTGAGTTTGTATGCACTATGACAGAATGGGTTTACAATGATAAGCCAGAAGGTAATGTGGTGGTAGGACAGAGATGTGTCAAACATTTCAGTTCCTTGTGCTTAGAAAGTAAGTGACCACAATACCCATGGCAGTTAGCAAACTTCTGGAATCCTTCAGAGAAAGAGAAAAACAATAGTAAGTTTGTAAAACTATCACTCTCTATTTTCTCAGCTGAATAGCTTATGAGTATACTAAAAATATATATCACTTTCACCATCTTTACTTTTCAAATCAGAGCAAATTACCACAGTGTGAGTTCCTAATGTAAAATTTTGTTATGACTCTAATCTGTCTTTTGCAGATCAGCATCTATGTTATCCACATAGACTTAAAAATAATCTGAGTAGCTAAGGCAATGATTATTATTATTAACCAAGCTTGCGTTTGTTGATCTATACTGTTGCTAACTAGCTTGGACTCCAATTTAGCAGCAATAGATCCCTTTGTCTATGGTGATGGATCAAAGGTCAGACTAACTCCAACCATGTGGAGCCTAATGATAGCTAAGGGAGACCCATGATGAATATAAAAATAGAACTAAAGATAAAGGCTTTAATCACAAGTGACAAATGACATTTTTGATGTGTCAAGTTCAATATTAATTATTTTCAGCTGCTCTGCTTTTTCTTTTGTCTTAAGGAAACTCCAGCAATCTGCTGACATGCATGGAAAAGTTCAGGTGCAAAATGACCTCAGTTCAGTTTGCAGATTTACAGGAAACCATATACTATCCTTGGAGCATTTAAGCACTATGGCCTGTGGAAATACTGTGACCTGTAACAAAATATAAGTTGGGAGATGATGCTGTTCTTATCCCAATTTTAGAATGAGCTAAATCTTGTGTTATGGATTATGGACTGACATAAAACAAACAAAAACAAGATGCAGTGCTCTCCCAGCAAAGAATCTGCAGTTGTCTGGAGAAACAACATTTCTAATTAAATAAATTCACCATAAATTAAAAACATTAAAGAGTGGTAATTTCTTTTCCACTTTTGCAACTATGACGTTCCTTCAACATAAGTCTGAACCAACAATTCCCTTACAAAAAAGACATGTTTCACTCATTTTTTGCCACTTCATAAATCCATTGCCTACTCTGATGTTTTGAAAAACATCTTTTATTCATAGCAGAAAGCTAATTAACTTTCAAAAATGAACATATCCAGAAATTCATTGCGTAGGAAGGAAAAGTGAATAACAATCTAGAAGTTTAAAAGGCAACTGAAGTGTACAACTTGACAGAACCTGAGCTAAAAGTTTTTCTTCCTTGACCTTTAAACTGAAAAGTAAACATTTTATGATCATTTAATAGAAATAATGTTATTTAATCTGTTGACCATGTGTGATAAACTACTAGCAATAGCAATCAGGGAAGAACACTGTGGCATTTCAAGCATTCAGTTACATGCAGAATCAATAAAAGCTTTGCCAAACTAAACATAAACCAACTCAAAAGATGTGGTGGTCACAAATGAACTCTGAAAGCATTCTTAAAACACCTCTATCTGCCTGTAATTATTAGACTGAGATTTTTAAAATAAAAATATCTGAGAGATCACTGTTTATCCAGACTACTTGATAATAAGGGTAAGAAACAGGGAAAAAAAAAAAAGTAAAAAGAAAAAAAAAGGCAACACAAAAACTTAAGCAAAACTAGGTAAGGTACAAGGTTTGTGGCAGAGGTCTACCAGCAAAAGCAGCCATACTCTTCAATGCAGCCGGCACCATGAAAGCCATTCTGCACTTCAGAAGAGGCCAAAATGGATTCTGTTGACAGAAGGCCAACATGAGACAAATGAGAAGGCCCAGTGGGTAAGCCTGTAACACATCTATTTATTTTCTTCTGTTAAAAAGGTATTTCTGGAGATAAGGAAGCATTTCATGAAGTGGAAGA
This sequence comes from Nycticryphes semicollaris, assembly GCA_013400055.1. Taxonomy (NCBI): domain Eukaryota; kingdom Metazoa; phylum Chordata; class Aves; order Charadriiformes; family Rostratulidae; genus Nycticryphes; species Nycticryphes semicollaris. The sequence goes on along the minus strand of VXBJ01007097.1, from coordinate 426,944 downwards.
AAGAAGTCCAGTCAACCCACTACATCTTCGTCACTGGGGGAAATTATTTCAATCCTTCATCTCAATCAATAGCTTCCAGCACTGGGATGCAGATGTTATCAGTGAAATAAAAGATGAAATGGGAGATTCATTTAAACATCTTTTAGGTATTAAGCAGGATTGTGTTAAAGCTCATACTCTCTGCTTTCTAGCTAAGAGTTCAACACCAAAACTGCAGCAGCTAATGAAGCAGCAGGCAGAGAAAGGAAGTTTGTAGCAGGCAGAGGCTGATGAAAGCAGTTTGTGCCACAGGATCATCATCAGCTGAAATCTAGCCTTGCTCTCCAGCAGGGTTTGGCAGTCCCAGACTGCAAGTTGTTCTTGTAGAAGACAGGGAGCAACTAAGGGTCTCCAAGAAGGCTGCACCAAAGGACAGGGTTATAAAATAGCTGTGTGCATGTTACTGCGTTTATACTTTTTGCTAGTGGGTGGTTTGGGTTTGGTGATGGTTTTTTTGGGGGAGATTCTTTTCATAAAAGACACTTTATAAATGGAGAAAATTAGATTACTGAATACCAGGGAGGTTAAGTGAAATTTATGACGGTTTATGGATGGGGTTTCAACCCATTATGTATTACTTACACTTTTAAATTGAAGCCTGGTCCTCCTTATTGTCAATCACTTTCTGGGTAAAGGGGTTACACACAAACAACAAAGATATGCTAACTGATGAAGAGACACTCACAACACTCTATTCTCTGGCTTACGCTGATTGATTACACTACTGACCTGAGAAAAACCCATATGTGTGCACAACAGGATAGGATATAAATTCTTTCTATAGCTGTATTCAAAAGCAACCAAAGTACATTATCTTTTTCTCAGCATTACCTGACTTAACATTCACAAAGAGAGTGTTTGGAGTTATAAACTGGATATAAATGAGTCATCACGCTTTACTGCATTAATGTGTGCATGTTTTCAGGGACTGACCTTTGGACTGACCTGTCAGAGGTATAGCCAAGCCATCATCCTCTGACAGGCCTTTATTGAGGGAGAAAAATCTTTGTAATGGCACAGAGGAATTTACTAATCTGACATCTAGTTTAGCAGATTAATCTTGGATTTTCTTTGATCATGCCTGGCAACAATGTGCAGCAAGTCAAACCAATCAGCAATCATTAATTACAAGAATCAATGAAGAACAGAGGCTGTTTAGTTATGAATGGAACACATTGACTGAATATTATTTCTCAGATGAAAGCCAACATTTCCTAAATAACACAGATCAGTACTAGATAAACTTCAAGACAGTAGTACAATGTAAGAGGGACCCCTGAAAGAATGCTGTCACGGTCTAGAGAAAAAAGCAAAACAAAACTGGAAAGCTGCCTTTGGGACTTCTCCTGAACCAAAGCCCTGTGCTGAGATCCATACCATTAGGCTTATAAACATTGGTGCAAACCTTACAGCAGGTACTCATGCTTTGCCTGCAAACACTAAGTTTTTAAAACTCTGATCTCATAAAACAGGTAGATAAAGAACAGCGACCCTGTTAATCTGTCTCAGCCTTTCTTAATGTTAGGTGGTATAATACCACTTACACAATGGAAAGTTATCTCAAATCCATAGGTCCAGATGCTTAGCTAGTAAAACACCATTTTTGCAATGACATCAGGGGAGTTACATTTCTTTATACAACTACAAATGTGACTTCAGATGTTCTGATACTGAATTTTTAATTTCTTGTACTATGTAATGCATGGAGTTTAGAACTTTGTTGAAAATTTGTTACTCAAAGTACACTGTAGGTACTACCTGGCTCTACCTTTGTGACTGTAAACCAAGCCCATGTTGCTACCTGTATGACATTATAAAAAATGACTAAGCTTTAATTATTCTGGGAAATGAAGTGAATATAAAACAAAGTGAAATGCTTAAGGGCATCTTGTTTTAATAGGAAAAGTATAAGGAAGTTACAGGCGTGTACCAGCTTAAAACTTTATTACTTAAATAATTGCATAATTATACACTGGGAAAATTGTTTGATAAAAAAAAAAAAAGAGGCAAAAACTCTTCAACGTTTGCAACATTTCAGCTGTTCTAATACTAAAAATGGTATTTCTGGCCAAATTTAAGCAGATCTTGTAAAAGTTCAGGGTACTTATTATCAGTATTTTCTTAAAGTTGCTCATCAGTAAAGAGTTCAGAAGTGACTGGTGAACACCTCTTGAGTGTTTAGAGCAGTGAAGCATCCTAGTAGGTGGGGGGCACTCTGGCACTGTCAAAACTGCAAAGCATACAGAAAGCCAAAACCCAAAAAGCAGTCATGAGACTAACATCTCCAAAGAGGAAATTTCTAATATTCTGCAGCAGTCCAGCCAACAGAGAAAGGGCTAATAGAGCCAATGGTCAAACCAAAACCAACAGAGGTATGCATTTTAAAAACATGGCTATTAAAAAAAAAAGGTTTCTAATTAGCATGAAATGAAGATAAATTTGTCTTTCAATAGGCCATGGTTTGTCCTTTCTGACTTTTAATTCTTGTTAAACTTCAAAACTGAGTGCACATTTTTTGCCTTTGTTACTTTCACTTATTCACAGTGATTTTTACTTTGGAATAAAAATTTTCTTTAAATTAAAAAAAAAAAATCCGTTGTTCCCTTCCATTGTAGATAAGGAAAAAGTGCACTAATTCAAATTATAAACCATAAATCATTTCTGGCCATAATTAGAGCAGTTCTACTGCAGCTATATTAGAAAATCATCTCTCCAAATGTGACACCAACTCATGTTTTCAAGTGTGGATATCCAACTTTGAGCACTGTGCCTAATCATCCATAAAAAAAGGATGAAGGATCTTGTCAAAGACACAAAACTAGGGCTAGATCAGTTAAGGCAGACCCACTTCTGGAGCTATTAGTATACAATATAACATCATGTCCAGGCACCCTCACCTCGTCTTCCCTCCTCTGCCAATCACTAAATACCTACTTACACTTATTTGCAGCTGGATAAACTGAAAATAACTGCTGGTGCAAAACCCAGTGAACGTCTAAATGCACACAAGCTCAAGAGCAGAACACCAAACTCTGATGCCTTGAACACCCTTTACTAAAAACCTTTCCTGTACATTGGAGAAGGGACACGTCTACGCCTGGAATGTGATTTTGTAAGAAATGTTTATTTCATTTCTGTGGCAGGCTTGCAGGAGTCAAGCAGCAAACTGCACAGTTTCCCACTTGCCTTTGAGATTATTGCCAGATATAGTCCCAGTCATAGAGGGACAAAGTTGACAAAAGCAGTTTCGATGAAAGAATAGGATTGCAGACTAGGTTATAAAAGATGGTATTTCTGCTGTGGAGACCATCTGTAGAGTATCTACACTATTGGTTTAAACCACAAGATAGGAGAAAGTGCAGAGGTGTTAAAAGTGACTGATGTGATTGCAGCTAACTTACAGTTGCCAAACCTCAAAAGGAGTTTTCTTTTAAATTCAGCTGCAGGTCTGGCAACATCTTGTCTCTTCTCCTATGTCTAATACGGAGAACTGTAGAATGGGAAAGGTCTTTGTGGTCTCACAAGCTGCCCTAATTTCACGAGCATTACTCTATACCTGAAATTATAATTGTTGACTCCTGAAAATTTAATTCCTTTTTTGTTGAAGTAGTGGTGAGAGATCTTTCTTAAAAGGACATTTTTCATTTATGTGTAGGTCCAAGCTAATTTCTTTAATGTCAAGATTTACATTCTTTCAACTGAGAAAACAGTTAGATTTCAACAAATTCACACAGAGCAAATTTTTACCTGGACTCAACACACAATGGTCAAGTTTTTGTCCCCACTGGAACTCTATTTTTATTTCCTAAACTACAGTTTGACTCAAGTTTAATAATGCATGTTCATCTGAAATTCAGCAGCCACCATTATAAAAACCATTTTGCTACTTCAGAAGCTTCCTATGCTCTGTATTGTCTTCTGGAACTAGATACACGACATACCACAGTTCTGAAACAAAAGCGGATTGGGAGGTCATTAGCAATGTTTGCAGTCAAGACCTGTATGAGGTCTCAAGCTAAGAAATATAAAATTGAAGATGACATCTGATATGCATATTTCAGGGAACAGTATTCAAAGCAGCAAACCCATTAATTAATACAACAAAAATTCACACTTCTCTAAATCACTTCGCAATTTCTTCAACCACTCCAGGCATATCGTCAGAGATGTAGCTCCTCATAATGTAGGTAGAAAAACAGTAACAGTTCTTAGAAGAGAGGTAAGCGAAGTTATTAAGATGAGCTGGAATGAGAGCAATTCGTGAGTAAGCCAGCAAATAGATTTAGTACCCAAAAGTATATAACACACTAAGATATCCTAATGCAACAAAGATTTTCATTGGTCTTAGCTGGAGAAGTCTAAACTGCACATAGTAATGCTGCATTTTACAAATCATGCTAAATGAGGATTTCTAGTATTGCATTTCTCAATACAATGTGACCAAAGGCTCTTAGACTCTTAGTAACATAAGTCAAAATGAAGGGTACTCAGTAAAAGAGAAATATTAAATTTGATATGTGATACCTGCAGTCACGACAAACTTTTAACTCAAATTATGCAGAATACTATAATGCCGATTTGCATCATCCTATGTCTTTCGTCAAGGACTAGAGATAGGTATTTTGAAGAGAGAGGACAATGTAAAGCACACACTCTCTCCCTCTCTCTCTGCTTGGCCAAAAGGATATTAGAAAAAGCTGTAGCCTTTACGTATAAGGGAATGAATGATTTTTCTTGATCTCTGAGGAAGGATAAGAATTCCACATTCAGGGAGGCAGGAAAAGAGAAAGAACTCTTAAAACGCAGCACTGTAAATACAGGGAAGGAGTTATTTAACATGGTGCCTTGATAAATGAAGGCACCCTTCCAGTCCCATGTCCCCCGTTGCTATGGAATATTCTTTTGCTAAGACAAAAAGCATTGTGCAAAACCACATAAGGCTATGAAGCTGCTTACGGGACCTGGGGAGGCTTGGATCCAATGTTAGGATTAGGTAATTCAGAATTTACTTTGAAAACATTTATCACATGATTGTGAAATCTATCACAAGGATCTTACCTCCACATATAATTACATACTGTACCAGACTGCAAAGCTTATAAAGAGAAAAAAAAAAAAGACAACAAAACAATTAATTCCTAAATAATCAGAAGGGACAAAAATAAAAAAGCCAGTTTTGCATTTTGGGTAATGTCACAGAAGCCCTTTAGATTATATTTATACACTCAGTGTAAAAGGAGAGATCTTCAGTCTTGTAGCAATTTACCATCAGACTGCTTTGCATAAAAAACTAAGCACCTCTCCCCAGCAGTTTGGCCTGGCCAATGTTATTGGGCAGGAAAAATCTTTTGGGCACAGTTGTGCAGGTATCCCTGCCGAGTTTGCAAGGGAACCCCACAGTACAGTATGCTCAAGAACCTAGGGTCCCTTACAAAAAAAAAAAAAGTTAAAGAAAGAAAAACACTGTCTATTTTGAAGCAGACCTTTTAATCTTAAAAGCAGCTAGCTATGAAATCAAAATGAAATCATTTTGTTCTGTGTGAAACTGTCCCAGTCAAAGAGACTGTGAAATGGATAGCAATCTGAGGTGCAATTTTCCATTGCATATGTTTTTCAAAGATAAACATCTGATCAGAACAGTTTGCTGTTAGTAAGTGAAAATAAGAACCAGAACTAATACAGTAACTGCCAGCAGCTTCCAGATCATTAACTATTGTTTATTTCTCCTCATGTTCAGACATCAGACTGGGGTGATGGAAGATATAGTCATTAATTTGGGAGTCATTTCAAGATGTTCCCATAAACACTGAATCAGGATACTGGCAAGCTGCCTAAGAAAACTTGCTGCCAAGAACTTCTTTTTTTTCTGAGTAGCGATTTTATTGTTGGTATTATTTTCTGCTTTCTAGTCCCTGCAATAGACCAACTACGGGTAGATCATCAGAGTTTATACAAGAACTGACTTTTTATACTTTGTTCTCCAGCTACAGATGGGTTTTTTTGCCTTTGTTACAACAAACCCTTTACAAATGTTGCATCATAAAACATCAATTATTCTGTTCCTGACCTCTCTCATGGCAGCCAAAGGGGAAAAAATTGTTTTTCCTTAAACAGAAGCCTATTAAACTAACAGATGAACTGTCAGAAATAATTAATCAGCAAGATTTCACAGAAAGTGTGTCCATTCTGTCTGTCCTTCCTGGTAATTCCATTTTTATAAACTCTATGCCACTTCTTAAAAAATAATTAAAAAAAAAAAAAAGAAAGAAAAAACGAAAAAGAACAAATCAAGCTTTATCTCTGTTAATGGTTCATCTGGGATAACAGAGAAAGTGCTAACCTACCATGAGAATAGCAATAAGAAATGGTTGTAAATATCTTAAGCATGAACTACTCACAGGATTGTGAAGGAAATATTTGAAAGTTAAGGGCTCCATGTTCCTATGTATTGGCCAGCTTTCCTGGACAAGCCCATAGTACATGACAGAGCTGTCACTGAACAGGACTAAAATGTTCCATACCTTCTGAGACTCAATACTTGCCAGAACTCTTAGCTTACAGGGTTATTATATAATAGTTGGATGATGTGCAGAAATATCAGAAAACCAAGAATTTATTCTGAATCTTACTATGGCTACACGGTTGCCACACTTAGTGTACCACCATGAAGTTATTGCCAGTTGATGCACAGGATGGCAGGTTAAACTAAACATTAATACCAGCTTGTAGACCTTCCTGAAGAACCAAAAATTGTACAAAGTATTTGACTTTTATAAGCTTACACAATTTTATGACAGCAGTGATTATTTCAAATACTGCACATTTCTGCCAAAGGCAACATCTTATATGAGACCTTTTTGTCTAGTTGGAAGAGGAAAAAAATAAATCACAAAAGTGTTTTTTTCTGATCAGAATAAAACTCCAGACTTCCTAAAATCTTTATCTAAGTTCCAACTATTACATGACGCAAAAAGGTAAAGGATCTTTTAGTATATAACAGCCTTGAGACATTTAAAGCCATCGGCTTTGACTTCCAAACAAGTGTTTCTTTTTGTTGGTTTAGAAATAATAATGAACAATCCTCCAGTGTTTTTTTGGTCTGGACATAGCTCAGTAAAATGTGCAACAGTAATATGAGACAGGTCAAGTAGATTGCATTTATAACACTGTCATTAATTTTAGATTTCTTTCATAGAAGAGTTATGTCTTTGCAATCTGGATCACTAAACAAAGAAGAAAGCAAGCTTCTGATCTGATAACTTTATTATTATTATTATTATTATTGAAAAAAGTATGAATTAGTAAAGAGAAAACCTCAAATACCTAATAAAGGCCTAGGTTAGGAATGTCCAGCCTTATTAATCCTTCATGCCACATTATAAACCCAAGAACTTTACATAACACATACTTAGTACCACAAAGAACTCAGTGGATTGGGAGCTCAAGCAGATCCAGAAACAGCAATGCTTCCCCTGCAATTCTTCCATTTCACTGTGAATGAGCTAAAAGGGCTCAAGGGCCACTTAGATCAATCACCCCAGGCAGGTCAGGATGCACATTTCACACAGGTGTTGGGTCTAGGATACCCAGCAGCTCAGCCCACAGGGCGCTTCTACCCAGTAGCAGCCCAGAGTTGGCAGGCACACTTTAGTGGTCCAAGAGTTCGCTTCATCTCAAGAACTGTTCAAAAGGCTACCCGGCTGGCACCAGCATCTCTTTCTTTTCCCTCTGAGTCTTCCTTTTCAAAGAAAGATGTTTTCAGTAACTCAAAAGAATTTTAAGAAAGGTCTTGATGCTGTGATCAAATTAATTAAAGGCTGTTTAACTGAGAACAAGAGTAATAAAACTTAACCACATTAATGGCACCTCTTCCCCTGGATCTTCCATACTTTCCTCTGTCATTTGTCCTAAAAGGTGCTCTTTGGGTGAGTTACAAACAAGAATAGTTTGCAACTCCAGTGTGAGCCTGGTGCTACATTAAGGGACATGTTTTTTTCTGCTAAAACAGTTCTTGCATGCAAGGCTACCACTCAAAGCAGACTGCAGTCTAGACTCAGCCTGGGGCAGGAATGTCTGAAGAGTGCAGAGAGTATGCTACCCGCCAGGGCACTTACAGAATGGCTACACAATGAACAGAAAGGGAGCAAGAAACACAGTATGGTAGAAGAAAACCTATATGTGTCCGTGACCTAAGGAGAAAGGGTATTCAAGCAAAAATTAAGCTAGAGGATTCTGGTAGGATGTTGCCTTTTACTAACCCTGGCCTCAAAAAGATTCAAGTATCTTGTTATGGATCGAGAGGCATTAGTTTAATAGTTCCTCAGGACTTTTGCTTTAGGGAGGCAAGAGCTTGTGGGTATTGAAATACACACATCACATTCTTGCATGCTACTAGCTACAGAAATGGATACAATTTAATCATGGAAGGCCAACAGACTACAGAAACTTGCACAAAATTTGTTTGAAAACCTTATATGACTAATTTACCTACCCACACTTCCAATATTCTAAGCTGCTAGTCAAGATGACAGGAATGTGAAAATAAAGCCACCTAAAATATCTATATGTATTCAGTGATGCTCTTATTTCATTAGTACTTGCTAAAGGGAAGCTGATGTGAAAGCAACATTAATGTTCAACCTGAAATAAATAAATACTAAAATCCAGATTTATCTCATCTTCTATTTATTCCAAAGAATCTCCTGTAAGGGCTCTCCAGCAGATGATATGCAAGACATGCATAGCAACAGAAATACAGCAACCATAACACCATTGGCCTAGCTCAACTATCTGATTATGTCTGAAATGACTGCCTATAATTGGCAGGAAAACATTTTAACCAACACAAAGTGATTATTATTATTATGGTGGAATTAGTTATACCAGCAACTGGTTAGAATTTACCATTAGCATTTTAGCTTTCTTCAGTAACTTCACTTTTTAAACTGTATTATCAAGTTCTTCTAACAATATTCTATCATAAGGATATATAAACACATTACCCTTCCCAAGGATTTGACGTCTGCAGCTGTAGAGTGTGAAGACTTTCTGAAGAATACAAGAAATAAGCACAAACATTTTTTCAATTATGTCCTAGGACAAAATACTGAACTCTGTGGAATACACTGAAAATTATTTGCTACAGATTTTTATCTTATTTTATTCTTTTTACAATTTTATAGAACGGTCTAATTGGTATCAATCTAAAAGTTTACTATAGAATTATTAAAAAGAAGGGAAACATAGGCCATAGTATTTACTGATGGTGTTTAAAAATAAGGTGTCTTCAAACAGAGTTTACAAGACAATGTAAAAAAAGGAAGATAAATCTTAACTTACATCGTTGCCAAACATTCAGAATCCCAGCAATTCTTGTAGAAAAACACTTAAGAGATGTTTTTAAGTTTACTTTTGAAGGTATTTTAGTTTTCTTTTTCACTTGAATTTGAGGTCTAAAACTAAGTTACGCATTACAGGGACACAGCCCTTTAGGATATCATGATCTGGCTTCCATTCTGTTGCAGGCACGGTCTGTTTTTTTTTTTCTCCCTATCCGGGGAGAAAAAACTCTTGGATTTTCCTTTTGCTACAGCTATACTTTGGCATGTGAACAACCTTTGCACCTCCACAATCAGATCGCACCTGAATGCTTTAAAATGTTGAGTTTTCCAATTACACACATTTTCTTTTCTAAAACCTTTCAACTTTACTTCCCATGCAGGAACTGTAATTTCTTCTTAATTTAATCCCATGACCTAAATCAATGATGCATGAATCTGGACTCAGTACCTGAAATCACTGGATGGACCATTTTTTACTTTCTGTTCCAGTGCAAGTTGGAAAGCAGAAGAAAGTTTTCCTCCTAACAGTAACCAATTCAGCCATCTTTTAACATCCTTTTTTACCCCGGACTCTGTCCAGACTATTTTCTCCATTCAAGGTGAAATTTAGAAGCCAGCAAATAATCTGTTCCATTGTAAATTGTCCTTGAACTTTCTGCAATTGCACATCAGGACTAAAATAGGAAAAATAATTCCAAAAGGAAGAAAGGCCTTTTTTAATAGTCTAAACAAAAAACCTAAAACCAAACAAAACCCTCTACACATTGTATGAATTGTCCAATTCTCAGGAGAAAAATATAAGCTATACAGAGACATACAACATCTAAAGAGTTCCAAAAAGTATCTGGAGCCCTGCCATTGCAATAATCAAAAGCAAAAAATTACTCAAAGTATATTTTATAACAGAGCTAATGGCAAATATAGCTGAAATAAATGAGGTGTCAACCTGGTTTAATCAGAAACACACTACACAGTTTTAACATACTTACTAGAGGACAACTTTCAAGTTAACCTAAAAAGTCCTTTGAGGCAGAGTTATCCCCTAAAGTTTTACCTTATTCTCTTATCATTCTTAGTTGTTCTCTGTTAGGCTATAGGAGAGTTCCCAAAGCACTAAAACCTTAAAGAAAATCAGAGTAGAAAAATAAGTGACCAGGTAGTAATGGAATCCAAGTTATGGATGGAATAATGAAAAAAAAGAAAATTAGAAGAATTTGAATGAGTGATTGAACTCCAACAACACCAGTAATTGCTTTGAACTTCAGCATTTTTATGTGAAAAATCTACCTCTGGTGGCATTGTTCTTGAACATAATATACTTAGCATTTTATTGTTAATTTTGGGTTTCATCCAGAGTTATTTGGTTTAGTGTATGAAGTTGTGTTTCCAGACTGTTTTGAGATGGGTGCAGAGAGAATTCAACAGACTCCCTCTCCCTTGGGTTCTGTTAAAGCTCAGTCAACTATGAGAGAAGACAAGTCTCTCCTCAAGAAGAGTTTGACAATTGTCATTCATCACATTACCTGTTACATTTAGATATTTACTTTCCTTTGGTAAAGCATTTGGCTCTGCACACTGTTAGCTGATTATTTAAGAAGTAGAAATTTTTGAGGAACTAGTTGCAGCGCATTTTGCAATTTTCAAGCAGCTTATTTTAACTGCTGCATCTTGACATAGTTGCTGAAAAACTGGAGTATGGATAAATATTTCCCTTCTTTCTGGTGATTTAAGAATGTTAATGAATACTAATTGTAATTTTGCCAACTTCTAGAAAGGAAAGAAGACACTGTCAGTGGAAATTTAGAATGCAGAGACTCTCAGAAGAAGAGATATTTTAACCGTCTTTTCTTACCTATTAATAAATTATATTTTTCACAGTCAAGGTATATATATACACCAATAGCAATACAGAGAAGTTACACTGATCCATCAGGAATGCCGGTGTATTTTAAAATTGCGTAGGTATGCAAAACACTTAGAAGGAGCTATCTGGAAGTCAGCTTACGTAATGGTTCTTCAGGTCAAAAGAACTGTCATATTACATTTCTCTTTTGTCTTCTAATACACGTTTCTTGACATGGTGACAATGACAATACTGTGACCTAACTGAAAGCTCCCTGGATTCTGCCTTCAAGTCCTTGGATCAGGTCAGAGAAAAAGCCAGTAGCAATTACATCATGAACAGAACTTCCCCACTACTATTTTGACCCTCTCTATGAACAGAATGGATTTAGACATCCAGATTTGTTCTCCTGTTTTCAATTTAAAAAAACAAATCAGTATGCGGATATATCCCAATATGTAATGACATAAATGTAAATAATAAAAATCAATATTCATTGATTTATGATAGCCTGGTTTTGATGAAGTTTTGAAACAGATTCAGTAAAACAGGTCAAATGACCCCAAGTCACCAACATCAATCTGTTGTTACGCTTCTAGGAAAATTCAGAATTTTAAACTTAGCTTATGAAATGAAAACATTCTATACAAGAAGTTTCATAGTATATGTAAGCCCACAGAGAAGATCACAGGATTTCTAGAAGAAATAAAGTATTAAACAACGTATTTCTATTTCTTGGGATTTTTACTACAGGTGCTCTAAGCAGACATGTGCTATTAAATTGTGACACAAAAAAATGTGAACTCACATGCTGCCAGGACTTTTTGGCCATGAACGTTAAAATTCAAATTGAGGACAAACTATTTCACAGGAACCAGTAAAGAGAGAAAGAAGTCCCACCATTTTTATAGTTGTATGCATCAAACTGGGAATAACACTAACAATCAAATCTAAGTACCAACCACTATCAGTTTATGTCACAGTAACAGAAGAAAAATAATGATTGCTTTTAGTAACTTTTGCTTAAAGTTTTGTCTATCAAACATTTTCAGATTTTATGGAAACCATCTCTACGGTACCAGCAGACCTTATTACAACCTTTTCACTTCATTTTAAGTCACCGTAAAAGTCAACAATTCAATGCTCATATGAAATGCATTCAGATACATTATTTGTGTTTTCATTATGGCATATCACAGTAGTTTAAGTGTATGACTATTACTCTAATTAGCACCAGTTCTGATACATTGGTATGACAAAAGCAATTTTGACCAAGATATTGAAAAATGGATAACTCTGGAAGCAGGAACAGTGACAATTCCTATCTCCTGCAGTGAGACACAGCATGAGCTGTTACATAAATTTAATAGTAATCTTTACTCTTTTTCAGATCAAAGGAACTTTTTCTCATGAAACTGTACCCACTACTACCTCAGTTTGAGACCAAAAAACTGAAACAGTCTTCTCAGCCAACACAAACAGGAGCTAAACTGGAGTGCTTCAGACCTCAAAAGAGAAATTGTCACATTTGAATTTTTAGCTGAGGACTGCACCAAGATTTCTTCACAGAGGAAAGAAACTCTAATACATATTCCTAACTGAAGTACTACAATACTCATTTTAAATTAAAAAGAAGAAATGCAATTCTATCAGAGTTCAACATAGCCAAGGTAGTAATACTAGATAGGGTAACTGCATGCCAGCAGCAGCATTGTGCCCATGTGCAGAGCTGTAAGGTGGCTGAGATAAAGTTAACTTGGCACTGATTAAAAATATCACTCTTTTTGAAGAAAAGCTATTATAAATATAAAAAACTGGAATAGAATCTCTATAAAAACTCTACTGCTACCTGAAGAAAGGTCACCACCACTGTGGAGAAGTCAAAAGGAAAAGTTCTGACTAAGAGTGTAACATACAGCTGCCAAGACATCATATCTGTCACACTGCTTTGTTCATGTTTGTTTATACTTTAATTTGGCAAGGCTAATCTAGTCACATAGATGTGTCTAACATTTACTACATAGCTTCCGTAGTGCGTAACAAACTTCATAATTACAGTAGCAACTTAGGTGAGTTCTTGTCTCCTATTTGAGTAACAGCGGAGTTTTCTTCTCCCTGGTGCTTTGAACCTGGCACATCATAACATTAATTTCCTTCACAAACTTAAAGCTTGTGCTACTTTATAATAAACTTTTCCTGCCTGAACAGCACCTAATCTTGTGCTTGAGTCCTATGCTTATCTGCAAACGATAAATAATTCTTTTTAACTGTTTTAAAAGCAGAATCTTTTTCTACAGCATCTCTACATCCCATTGCTTCTTCAAAAAGCAAGGAGTAAAATTCTGTTTTTGAAGATCTATATTTCTCTAGTACTATCTATTCAAGACTGCCAACATGGCTTCACCAAGGGTAAGTCCTACCTGACAAACCTAGTGGCCTTCTATGACAGAATGACTACATCAGTAAACAAGGGAAGAGCTATAGACGCCATCTACCTGAACTTCTGTAAAGCCTTTGACATGGTCCCACACATCTGTCTCTCTAAATTGGGGAGATATGGATATGACAGGTGGACAGTTCAGTGGATGAGGAATTGGTTCAATGGTTGCATCAAAAGAGTAGTGGTCAAAGGCTCAATGTCCAAATGGAGATCAGTGATGAGTAGTGTCCCTCAGGGATCTGTGCTGGAACCAGGACTGTTCAATACCTTCATCAATGGAATAGTGGGATCGAGTGTACCCTCAGCAAGCTTTCAAACACCACCAAGCTGAGTGGTACAGCTGACACGCTTAAGGGAGTCTTCTGTCTTCCAGAGGGATATTGGCAAGCTTGAGAATTAGACCCACACAACCATCATGAGATTCAACAAGGCCAAGTACAGTGTCCTGCACCCTGAGTCAGGGCAATCCCTGGTATCAATAAGGCTGGAGGGACTGAGAGCAGCCCTGCCAAGAAAGACTTGGGGGTAATAGTAGATGAAAAGCTGGACATGAGCCAATAATAGAAGGTCAACCATATCCTGGGCTGCAGCAAAAGAAGTATGGCCAGCAGGATGAGGAAGGTGATTCTGCCCCTGTACTATGCTCTGGTGAGACCTTATCTGGAGTACTGCATTCAGTTTCGGAGTCCTCAGCACAAGAACATATTGGAGCAAGTCCAGAGGAGAGCCACAGAAATGATCAGAGGCTGGAGCACCTCTCCCATGAAGACAGGCTGAGAGAGTTGGGATTGTTCAGCCTGAGAAGAGAAGGCTCCAGGGAGACCTTATAATAGCCTTCCAGTACTTAAAGGGGGCTTATAGCAAAGTCGAAGAGGGACTCTTTATCAAGGACTGTAGCGATAAGACAGGAGAGGTAATAGTTTTCCAAATTAGGGTAGATTTAGACTAGATAAAAGAAAGACATTTTTAGGGTGTTGAAACACTGGAATAGTTTGCCCAGATAGGTGGTAGATGCCCTGTCCCTGGAAACATTTAAGGTCAGGCAGGATGGGGCTCTGAGCAACCTCATCTAGTTGAAGGGCCAGTGTAAAGTGCTGCATCTGGGGAGGAATAATCCCATGCACCAGTACAGGCTGGGGGCTGACCAGCTGGACAGCAGTTATGTCAAAAAAGATCTGAGTATCCTGGTGGACAATAGGATGACCATGAGCCAGTAATGTGCCCTTGTGGCCAAGAAGGCCAATGGCATCCCAGGGTGCATCAAGAGGAGTACGGCAAGATAACCTGTAAAAGTGCCAACCCAAACTATGATTCTGTTCTTTACCTTTTTCCTCATTTATCAAGGTGATTAGTTTTGTTTCTCACCCTCCACTTCATGTACTTTGAACATATTTCTTTATTTAAAATTTTCCCAGGAAATCCGGTGAAACATGCACAAGGATCTGCAAGGAAGCTTTTGCCCTCTTCAGAATCCTCTGGGTGGAAGGGGTGATTAACTACACTCTCATACCGATAACCTTTTGTCTTTTTTCCCCAAAAAAGTTGTGGTTTCCTTAAAAAAATAATAAGAAGAATTATTTTCCAAAACACTTTTTCAAAAGACATAGTGGAAATCCCAAACCAGTTTTTGACATTTTGAAATATGGTTTTAGTTTTCATCTTGCCTAAGTTCTTAACTTTATTCCTTAAGACCTGATATAACAGCATATTGAGCAACATTTTCCACAATCAGCTGAACAAAAACGCGGTCTGTCTACTATGTGATTAAGAATGCTTCCATCTCCCCTCCCTAAAGACCATAATTAACTAACGCACATGACCGTCCCTTTTGTTTCTTCTCTTTATGCCACCTGGATAATAAAAAGAGGCTCCAGCATGAGCTCAACATTACATCTCTTTTTTTCTAGTATGAGACCAAACTGTTGCTGCCTCTTTACTCACACGCATGCACTCACTATAAGTCTTGTGGTATGAAAGATCAAACTTTGGGAAAAAGCAATACTCAGGGCTCCATTAAGTATTGCCTCTTCAGTTTCAATGGCTCTCCCGACCTGCCTAGATACCAGGTAAATTGCTGAACCAGTCCAGATGGAAGGAGCTGAGCTGACTGTACAGGTCAGTTGCAAACTGGGCAATATGATGAACTAAATTTGGAGCCAGCATAGAAGAAGGGTGTACTAGGAAACTACTAGTTCCTCTTCTGCGCTCTTGGGAAGCCAGTGATATTAATTATCCCCAAACCTAGCTAACTATTTGTAGGTTACCAACCAAAAAAAAAAAAAAAATTTTAGTGCTGTGCTTGGGCCTGTTTCCACATAACTGCGAGATGCTCTGAAAGGAGAGCTTAGCTGCAGAGAGTTAGAGGCTACAATGGCTAAATTTTGAACATGACAGCATTTGAGGATTTGATGGAGATGATGTTTCTTGCAACAATTGCATGGTGCAATGTTTCTTTCTGCAGAACAACTTTTCTATCAACTGCAAAAGGAATTTATAGAAATTATCCGCTGACTTACTCATGTCGAATCAGAGGCCTGGAGCAGACTGCAGAAATGCTCTCTTTTAGGTGTATTATGGAACTGAGGACTGTAATATATTTTATACTCCTCCCTCGCAACAAGCTAGTCAGGAAAATCCTACTTTTTATTATGGCAATTCCACTAACAGTGCACAGACGACATTTAGAAAAATATGTTGATAATGACCTGGCTAGAACAGATTTAGTATCTTAGTCCTCTTAGCTGGATAGTCAGAAACGTAATTCTTAATAAGCAATTTCTAGGGGCTTATGGTGTATTACCATAATAAGAGACAGAACCATTCATAATTAAAACA
The DNA here is from genome assembly GCA_013400055.1 of Nycticryphes semicollaris. Taxonomy (NCBI): domain Eukaryota; kingdom Metazoa; phylum Chordata; class Aves; order Charadriiformes; family Rostratulidae; genus Nycticryphes; species Nycticryphes semicollaris. The sequence goes on along the minus strand of VXBJ01007097.1, from coordinate 410,446 downwards.
GTATTGTCTAAGGAGAGAAAAATACAATTGTGCTTTGTCACAGATTTCAAATAAACACATTTTTGATATGTCCCCAGGTTTTCTGCTTGGGATGTTTTATCTCTTCCTGAGTGTTCAAGACTACTGATGTATTTTACATTGTTTATGCTAGGCTGAAAACCAGAGCTACTTTAGTTTGCATACTTCAAAGTCACTGTTTTAATTTACTTGAACTGGCTTTGGCAGGCAACAAAAGAGGACTAGAGTAAACAGTACACACACATTCCCCCCTCTTCACAACCCACTCAAAAAAAAAAAAAAAAAGTTTAAAAAAAAGTAGTAGTCCACCATAGCTTTCTCCCTATTCTTACACTTCTAATGAGCTAAGCTTGAATCTGCTATTGGAGAAATGCAGTTGCGACCTGTACGACACATGCTTAAATTTAACACATTCCCATGGCAGTAATGAACAAAGCAGTCCTTCCTTTCAGGAAAATCCTGGACTCACATTCCCCAGGTCCCTGAGCAGTATAGAATTTAGAAGAAAAACAGGAAACACATGTGGAAACCAGATATAACTGGCCAAATCTAGCTATTTAAGTAGCCCAGCCAGTAGCTTTTAAATGAATAATCACATCTATCTATATTATGCCTGACTGACCCTTGCCTCCCCCAACAGCTATTCATACCGAAACATTTAGGCTAGGTATATGTATGTGTATAACTATGCAGAGGAAAGAAACAGGAGCTAGTGAAATCTTTACATACATCTTACACTATGAGTGTTTATCATTTTTTCCATGCATTTTTGAAAAAGGAATCGATATAACCTGCACAAAATTAAAAAAAAGACTCAAGTTTTGATCCATAAGAGAATGGACATGAACAGCTTCACTAAGCATGCATATATACACACATGTATGTATGCTCAGATACATGCATTCCTGTTCAGAAGTTAATCACAGTAAGAGGGTAATATTTTTCCAGTAATGGAAAGTTAGTCATAGCCATAATGATTACAGTTTGGGTTTTTTCCTAATTATCTTACTCTGTCATGATCTCCGATTTTCGAAAGACACTTAAAATAATCTACATAAACTTTGGTTTATACCTCCCCCAAGAGCATCTTACAAACGAAGATGCAACATTTTTATTGTCCCCCAATCCAAGTGGTGTAGATACCAGATGTAATATGATGTTGAAAATAAAAAGATATTGGAAATATAAAAAACTCTTAACACAAAAGGTGTAAGTGACAGTAACACAAATTAGACTGTGCACATAAGCAAGGCTCCTTTTCACAGAAAACATTGCTTTTCCACATGTATTTGATGGAGCATTAGGAAAAACATTCAATCTTTTTAATATTGCTGTTGATAAAACACAGTGGGACTCTCAAGAAAAATGTTTTTTCCCTAGAGTTCTGCTGCCAAGACCTTCAATATACAGTAATCTTGCAACCTTCTGCCTGTGACAATCTGCAGTGTCCTTAGGTTCGCATTGAGCCTTTTAGAAAAACCACATCCATCTCTCTGGATGCTCAGAAAACTTACCTCCACTCAGAAGGGATGAGTTAAACAGCTCTAAACAAACAAAATGTTAATAAAGTGGGACAAGAAGGAACAATGTTCATAAACTCCAAGAAGCAAGGAATGTTTTTTTTTACTCAAAGCACAAAAACAATAATTGAAGTAATTGTCTTTGTAGAGTGACCTCTATGGAAGCTGGAGCACTCCTGCATTCTGCAGTTACTTCTCAGTGACAGGGTTTGGAAGCCGCTCTGGGTATTGAATCGTGGAGTTCAACTCACATTGCTGTGTTATCTGCTAGCCACATTTCCCACTACTTGCTCTACAGTAATTTTAGTTTCTCTGCATATGGTGACAAAAAGTTCATGTTATATTTTCTAAATACATTTTCCTCTTTTATATTCCAGTATTTCTTCACCCAAAAACTTCGAGATATGGCAGTAGAACAAGCCAGTAAACCAATACAGGCCTACTGGGCACAACTGTGTTGTCTATAATATTCCCCAAATAAGGTGCAACCCTGGAGGGGAGAAAGTTCCCTAAAATGTTGAACAACATGAAATATCAATCATCCCCCATTGATGACTGACCTCTGACTCATTGCATTCAGTTCACCCCAGTTTCCTGAGAGAAACTGAAAATACGCATTTATCTTCCAGGGCTCCATTCCTGTGTGTCTCTCCAGGGTTGTTTCATCACTTTTTTAATTCACCTGTGTATGTTTTTGGAGTCTAGCTGAAACTAATGGAGCTCTGTAGATGTGCAGGTATGTACCAACACAGAGCTTATTAACTGCTATCTAAAGTGAGTAATATAATCAACGAAGCCAGAGGTGACCTCAACCACTTCTGTAGTGCTAGCTATCCTTCACTAAGTGAAATATTCTGCCTTCTGAACCTCCTTCTTCCAGTGTGCTTCTCAGAGTGGTTAATCTATTTTTACTTAAAATTACTGTCTTAGCAAATCTGTCACAGAATTCCCCACAACACAAAGCCAGACCTGCCACCGCTGGCAACAGGAGAAGTCTGTGGCACTGCTTATCATGGCGAGGATGAGCCATGGTTAACAAAAAAGCACGACAGGCCCTAGGAAGGAAGTTAATGAAACACAGGCTTTGAGAACAACTGTGCAAACTTTAAATTCCATTCTGCCTAAGCGTATGGGTTTGGGGTAGAGAAAGGGTTAAACATTTAATTTGATATAATCCCTGTAAAATGTAAAGAAACTGGTGGTGTTCGCTGAACCTTGAGAAGCCAGCTAAATCAGTGGTGAAAAGTTGCTTTATCCTGGATACAAGAATTGGGAAGTGTAGCTATGTAGAAGAACAAACAAAATACCAGAGCAGTCTTACTGGCTGCTTGGTGTAGTCAAAGCAGAGACTTCAAATATCTTGAATAAAGTTATATAACAAAATAGGTTTTCTAGGCCCAACTCTTTCCCTGTATCCAGCCTCTCGTAAAAATGTGCTGTCTTGCATGAAGCTTAGTGCAAGACTACACATCCCACAGATCAGCATATAGCAAACATCTTTCTTGTGGTCAAGTTGGGGTGTTGAAAGCATACAGAAGTTGTTTTTGCCTGGGGAACCTTCAGTCCTGCCTTCATCATATGGACAGATGGGCACCACAAACCTAAATTAATCATTTGGCTCATTATTTTGTTCTGTTTAGGTGTTATTATTCATCTCTATTTTCACACCTGTGTGAGAAATACAGGAATTGCCATGGGTAGGAAGGATAGATATGGGCAAGAATTTTCTTCAATGACAGTAGCTCACCAAATCAGAAAAAAAAATATTAACATTTTAAATATTTCTAAGTTCCTTGGGCTCTCTGATACTATGATAATGAGACATACAAGTCTCACTCTATAATTTTCTGACTCAAAAAAAAAAAAATTCGAATAAAAACAACCAGAAAAAAATTGTAGTTTGTTGTCCTGGCTCACTGCCTTAGTGGTTTGGTTGCTAAGAACAATGAAATGCTAAAAGGGCATTTATACCACAGAGGTCCTTAGCACTGGCTCTGCTTTTATCTTAGTCACTGAAATAGAATGTTTAATCTACTTGATAGAAGTAACCTCTTCAGAGGTTGAGATCCACCATAGCGATCCACTTATTTTTGGCATTGAATCTGTAATGCAGACGTACACTGCATTACAGACACCTTAATCTACCCACAGATAGAGAAATACTCTGGGCTAAAACAGCTGGAATAGGCACATTTCCATTTAAAGAGGCTTGGTTAAAAGAAAAGAAAGAAAAAAAAAAGGGAGGAAAAAAAAAAAGAAAGGAAGAAAAGAAACACTCTGGACATTCTGGCATTGTGAGCTTTGACTTAATGTGAACTTTCCTATATTCCAGTCATGAGATTTAACCAAAAACAGCCTTGGGGATATCATGATGGGAAAAGCAAAGCGTGGTGATTGCGTTGGGAATATATTAGCTGGAACGCTGTCTCAGCAGCTGGCCAGCAGCCTTTTGAAAACAGGGTTATTCCAAGAACTATATAAATAAACAGAGACCTTGGGAATTTTTATCCATCAAAAAAAAAAAAAAATCTCTTTGCCAAGCCAACCATTACCCAAACTTTCTCTATATGTGTGCCTCACATGGAGGGTACTTTATACAGAGTATGAGATGACTAGCTATGTCTGCCAAATGCTTTAGGTTAGGATTTGGCAAGGGCTGATTAGCAAAGGGGAGGAGGAAGAAAAGGGTGTGGGCAAAATGGCTTTTCCAGAGGTCTGCCCCAAAGTAATTATGCAGTTAATTATTAGCGGGCTTTCTCTTTATTATTACTGCTGTCCTTCAAGAATTATATTTTGCCTTATGTTCACAGGGCCCCAGGTGACAGTTCTTGCTATTGAGTAATTCCCATATAACAATGCCCAGAAATTATAATGCATTATGTTGCAGTTCTACATTACAGCTCAGAGAAGCCTCCAGAACCTGAAAATCTTGCTTGTTCAGCAGAGGTTGGGTCAGACTGACAGCTTCGGTTGACTGAATGAAGGACACCAAAGACATCAGACAACTGCCTTGTCACACCCTAGATGATGAAAACCTGCTTAGTATTTTCTGACAATTCCTGCTCAACATGGAATTAGCTATCACTCCCAGGTCCATCTGAAAGAAATATGAAATGTGTTTTGTTGCTCTAATTGATATTCCAAATAAGATCTAATGTAAATAAATAAATAAATCAGCATCAATATGCCTGGACTTCTATTGATTACGAGATCAACCAGGAAAAACAATACAGTTACCATGAAAATATACAGAAAAAGTCCAAAGGAACAGCTCTCCAGATAGCTGTAGCACTGCTTTGCAAATACTCAACCCTTTTTATTCTTAAGACACAAAAGGGAAAAAAATAAACATTGAGCAATAGCAGGTTAGTGAAGTTATGAACAAAAAAAGAGCCACAGTGACAAAAAAGCAAGCAAAGTGTTTTAAGAGTATTTACCTTGATAATAAATATTTTATTTTTCTTTTATTTTTTCTTTTTTAAAGAGTTCTTATTATAAGTCCAGACTTTTTGTCCTACCCAAATCTTTTTATTGGTAGCTGAACTTTTTAGTAGTAATGTAAATCTGCTTGGGCTAACATTTATCAGGTTTACTGCTGACAGTATATAACCATAGAGAACAATGGAGAGGGCTTGTGATACTCATATTACTGCGAAACAAATTAATTCCATTTATAGCTATTGACGTAAATGTACAAATGATCTGCACATTCTTTTGACCAAGTCCTAAGTTAATCGATGCCATCATGATGTAATTTATAAGACATTGGAATCTACAGGCACTTCTACTTCAGATTTTCTAGGAAATTTCCAAAGATTAATTAATTTTTATAAAGCCCATGGGAAATCTACTCCTGCTGTACAGATGTGGATACAGACACGGAGAAGTTAAGTGATTTGTCCAAATTCCCATAGGAAATGTGAGCCAGTTTGAGAGAATTTGTCCCTTCTCCTCCTTTCTTTTCTTGCTTTGTTTACTTTTATTAATTATCAGGTAATAGTGATGAAAGGCATGCATACAAAATATGCATACGGTAGCAAGAACAGAAAAGAGAGAAAAGTAACTCCACAAAATATATTTTAATGGAGCTATAGAAAATGTAATCTGACCTAAGCAACAATTTTTCAGTAATTCATAAAGATTTATGGAAGTTAAAGGGGTAATAAAAGTCCCAAGGTTTGTGCATATGGAAATAATAATAAAAGTGTATCACAAACCAATTCAACATTCAAAATATTTCTCATAGCACAAAAACATCATTTGTTTATGATTCATTCTATGAAGACTTACATCAGGGGTAATTTAATTATGCTCAGACGAAGCATAAGCAGATTAATATTTATCAATTTCAAAATATTTGATGTTTTTATTATAACGATGTTGGTTGGACTAGAAGATTTCTATTCCTAGGTCTAGAGTCACCAGGGGCTTGAGAAAAACGGTTTGCTTAGGCTGGTGCAGGTGCTGTGATTCAGCACAATAACACACAGGCTGCTCAAAGGCTCTATACCAAAGAATCTGTGGCTTCCTTCCCAGTGACTCAAGCCAGATTAAGAAACTATAAAAATGAATAGAGTAATAAATCTCCACCCATTTTAAAAAATTATTTACCAGGAACTTCTCTTGTGATGAAACACTCCAGTATGCAAAAGTGATACCGACACCTTCAGGTTTACATGAACAGGCTAAAGCTCCACAGCCAAGGGTTATATAACCCTAGAAATTAGGGCAGAAACTGAAAAAAAAAAAAATATCCACAAGGCAACAGGACTTAACCAAAGGATATGAGTAGCACCTAGCACTGTGAATGAAAACAGTGAAAAACTGCTAAGAAATTATTTTCCCCAATTGCTTCTTAGAAACCATTTCAGAATTTTGAAATGGTTTTCAGATTTTTTTAGTACATTGATTTCAAATGCAAAGGTTTCCACAGAAAGAGACACAATTCTGAAGCCAGTAGTAGCAGGTTCAGAAGTTCATTTAAGGTACACCAGGTTAGACATTTAATAGAAATTACTATAGTTCTTTCTAAATCTACTTAAACAAGAAAATCTTCAGAATGTATAAATTCACTCTGATATCATCATTTCCTTCCTTAAGCATTCCAAGAATCCAAATATACACTACTGAAATGATCTGGCTGACAGGAGGGATGTTGTTCCAAGACCACTGTCTGCAGTCTTGGAACATCAGCAGGTATTTCCATAAATATTACAGTCCAACACAATATTTGCTGCTTTTTTAGTACTTTCAAAAATATTTTGATAGCCATAAAAAGCCACTTATATCAGATATAACATACCCTAGCAATTTACATGAAGATTGCTTTCCCTTGCCACAAGATAGGACCATATCCTCCCTTCATTGTCCGCATCTTCTGGATTTCTCAGGAACCCATGAAGATAGGACAGATCCTTACATTAAGAAGGGGAGCAACATGAGGAAAACTGGAGACAATTATGTCCCCTGTATCTTTATACCAAAACTAACTTCATCAAGGGTAGCACAGAAGGAATAAATTGTATGGAAACTTATCACTAAATTTCCTTAAAGAAAGGGAACATGAAAGGACAGAGATGTCATTACAGGAATGTTCTTAAAGGCCTTTAGATCTTTTCCTGTAGCACCACTTTTAAATTAGATCTGTGGTGAAATTCCTGTGAAGGACTTAAAACAAACAGATCAACAGTCTTCTTGTTACGAACATCTTAGAACTAAATCACTGTCAGGCAGACCAATCAAGATTGTTTCTGTTAAAATTGCACATAAAATCAGCAAAATCCTTATCACCTTCAAAAAATATCTACAAGTTTCCCTCAGGTGTTTCTTTATCCACAAAGACATTCAGCAAAAGCTCACAATTTTTTCCTCCAGTGTTTGTATGCCTTTGGCAGACAAGAAGCCCACATGATCAAGTCCTGTAACTGTCAGATTCATTGGCAGACACAAACAGTTCTGAAAGACACCGAGCAGAAGATAAACAAAGATGTCAACACTTGGAGAGATGGATTTCAGGAAGGTGACGCAATTACAGAATACATTTTAGGTTTTCATTTACTGAATGTGAAAAGTCTAATGGCCATCTTCAATTGTACATTCCTAATACTGCATAGTGAATGCTGTCTACTGACTCTTTCGACTTGATAATTCAGACTCTTTCCACACAAGGTCCTTATGAGGCTACCACGAAGAATGTCAGAAAGATTTGGCCATCCTAATAGGAAGCTTTCAGAACAAACAGGTAACAGCTAAGGACTTTAATCTCATTGTAAAGTAGTACGATATGGCCATTCATGAATGCTAATGAACACAAGATAGGAGCATAACCTGACAAAACACCTATAAGCTGTTGCAACAGAAACAAACTCCATTGGGAAAGAAGGCACACTGCTTTCTCAAGGCCCTTGCTGCTGTGTGCAGTGATTAAACCCAAGTTTAATCACTATCATATGGGAAATGACTGTATCTATGTGGAAATCTGTCTTCAAAATGCCTTTGTTATCAAGCTGAATGCCTTTAGTTTAATAAATGAAAAAATGTCATTTGGATATTAACACGAAAGCCTATCTCTGACATTTGTTACTTTCTTGTTGTCTAGAGCAGAAATATCACATGAGGCGGAGGCTGCTCTACTTCCTCAAACCACAAATACTCAGTTTATGGCAAACTCAGAATTTTTGTCAGGAATTCAAACACTTTAACAGAAATTAGAGGGTGGAGCTTCAAATCAGAGGGATCTGGAGAAACTTGTGGACTGGCTCATCTGAAAACTGAAGTTCAACAAGAAGTGAAAAGTTTGGCATTGAGGCAGAAGCACAGGCAGTATCAGCACCCGCTGAAAACAGCTTGGCAGTTACAGCAGATGCCAACTCACATACAAGGCAACTGTGTACTTTCATCACAACTAAGATAAAACATATAATTGGGCTACATCAGGACAAATAAGGGCAGCAGAAATGGGGAAGACACCATCTCATTCTGCACAGCACACTGGTGAACTTCGTCCAGCTTTAGACCCATGCTCCAAGAAGAATACAGAGATTTTGGAGAGATTCCAGTCAAAGTCTTCTAACATGGTCAGGGGCTTACAGCATGTGGCCTACAAGACGACCAAGGAAAAAAGCTAAGGTATGATCTAATGAGACGTGAAGGACACTTACAAAGATGATAGAGTCAAATTATGCTTAGTAGCATCAAGCAACATAAGCTATAATGGCCACACCGTGAAGCCAGTATTTTAGGAGATTCAGACTGGACATTAATGAAAAAAAAAAAAAAAAATATCACCAGGTGGTAGGTTAGCCCTGGAACAAGTTACCCAGGGATACTCTGTGGTCACCATCTGTGGAGATTTTCAAGAGTAAAGCTAATCAAAGTTGTGACTGATCTGATGTACATACTTTGAGGAGGAACTTGGACTGGATGACCTTGAAAGGTCCCAGGCAATCTACACTTCTATGACTATGACAACTAATTTCTCTCTCAATATGTGATTAGAGAACATGCAGCATGCAGGATAGTCATCATCATGCAAAGAACAGCAACAACTACAAAGCCAAGCATACTACCACTGAATACTGGGCACCTTGGAAAAACTGGAATATACCTCTGTAACAGCAAATCAGCTCATAAGAACAGAGTATCATTTGCAATTCATATTCCTGAGAAAAATTCAGTGCTAAAGTGTGTGTGTCTCTACAAGGTCCAAGATGATCAATAATGAACATGTCATCCACAGTGAAACATACCCTCTGTTTACACACCATCTATAATGAAACTCTAAGTAATAAAAGTAAGAAAAAAAAAAAAACCTTCCACGAAGCCTGAAGTAGCTGCACTCTAATGTTTTAAGCAGACGCTTAAAGCTAGGATTCCAGGTCTTTTATCCACTGCTTCATGGGACTAGAAATATACATTTGCTGCTAATCAACTTTTGACAAATTAAGTAGCATGGAGGACACTATGATGAATCAGTTTGACTATCAGGCTTTTACTCCTATGAGCAACACTGTATTTCAAGATATTCCACTTTTAAACTAAAACTTCCTGACTTTCCTGCAAGATGCAACTTCAGAACGCACCTAGAATTGCATTACTATTTACTAAAGTAGTCTTCATTTGTACGAAAACATCAAAGTATAGAACAGCAGAACAACATCACTTTAATCAGCACAGAGTTACTGTACACCTGGAGTTATGTTAATGTTGAACAAAATGTATTTACTCCAAGTTAAGTAAGTTCTAAAATAATTCTTATGCAGCCCAAGGAGGAGCATTCTGATACTGCTCAAGCATGGCTTCATTCTGCAAGTAATTACTCTGTCCAAATGAATTGGCTGAACTTGGTGAATTTCTTTCTTTGTAAAAATCTTCAACACAAATAAGGTAGCAAAACATAAAAAAAAGTTTAAAATCTGTGATAAAAAAAAAATGTAGGAAACAAATTCTACCCCCAGTTAACTGTATTGTTTCAGAGTTACAAAAATGAAAGGCGGAAAACACTTTTGGTTGGTATCAGAAATAACAGTTATTATTACTTTTTGGACCTATGATGTCTACCTGGTGAAAATCAGTGACTCTGTTTTATTCATACATACCGGGGTGTGAAAACAGGTATTTTTGAACTGCAGAGAAAGTTAAGTGAGTAAAAATTGTTTTGGTTTTGTGATTTTTATTTTTTTTTTTGTCAGGTTTGTTTTGTTTTGTTTTGTTTTGAAATCAATCTCTATGGTCATGAGTGTTCTGGCCAGAAAAGGTACTGTCAGGTTTGTCGCATTCACGAACATGATTTGGTTGCAGCATCAGCACCTGACCTTTATTGGAAGCAAGGACAAACAGGAGGCATAGACCCACTAAGTTTCTGAAACATTTTTGCATTTTCCTTCACGCAAAAACAAAAACTGAAAATAATTACTTTTTTCTACAGCAACTCGGGACTGAGCAGAACTAATTTCCTTTTCCAATCACAAATTCTCTAACCATTTAACCAGTTGCATTGTTCTCACAGTAAGAGCACATGGAACAAGGACTGGCATTCGTTAACATAAAAAGATAGTGAAAGTCTGTTAATAACCCCTAAAATTAATTTGTCCCAAATTTACAACAAACCGTTTTTTCAAATGCTCCTTTTACTAACTGCTGCTGCCTAAAGCTTTTGGAGATTAAAACTGGTCAGGAAGCAGTAGAGGGCTAACAGTGCAATCATGGTTATAGAATAGAAACCTATCAAAAATTTTAACTAATGTTATCAAGTAGGAGAAATCGCATACAGAAAATGTAATTAAAATCCACAGAAAGCAGACCTTCCTCCTCTTGTATAAATTTGGGCTGAACTGAAGCTGTTTCATTTATGCAGTCTAGATCAACGTAAACTACTTCCCAATCATTTCTCTGAAAACGTGGATGCATGTCCAAGGGAAAATAAATCTTAAGACAGGTGTTGCATTTTTAGATAACATAGCTGGACAAGAGGTCACAGAGAAGTCTATGGTACTATTTAAAATTTAGGAGTTTGGTTAACTTCATTCAAAAAGTAACAACTTAGCCGAGGTTGTAAGCCAGGCAAAAAGAAGATAGAGAGCCATTTAGGCCATGCAACAAGTTATAAAAGAAGATTACACAGAGCTACCAAAAATCGAATTAAAAACCCCAAAATACACCACCACACAGGCTGACCACAGCAAAAAAGTACATACAAAAGCACAGAGAAAAATAACTATTAAACTGTGACCACGGTATACCATCTTTCAGTTGTGGAACTGAATCAGAAAAACTGCCACACTACAGAAATTACTTATAGAGTCTTTTAATTCAGCATTCATACACAATCATACTAAAACCAACTCTTGTCTGTTGAGACATGATTCTACATAGACATGCAATATCACTGGAGAAAAGCTGTGCAGACTTGGCACGTTTGCACTGTGTGAGAGACAGCCAAAACGGAGATCTTGCCCTTTGCCTGGCAAAGTGCTGCACTCCACCAAGGCTTTCTTTGCCATATGCAGAAGGGTAGACAAGAACTATCTCACTTAAAAGCTATACTAGCAACAAGTACAGACAATCAACCACTGTGTGAGGCTGGGAAAGAAGGTAAAGTTGGCTGGTTTTAGAAAAATACTACCAGTAAATCTGTACACTCAGCACTGTCAGATGGCTTGTGTCATATAAACTTAAGAAATTACATCTGAAGCTCGTTTTGTTGCCCTTTTTTTTTTTTTCAATGAAATATTTGGATATTCAAGCCCATTCCCACAGTTCTTGAAGATAAACAGCTCCTGATGTCATTGTGGAGTTCTATTTTCAGAAAACTTTATTTATTTCTAAGTGGTTTAATGTGCATCTGTTTACATAAATATTTAGATTTGTGAAAGCACATCCTGCTCAAGCTGGTCTGATAAACAGAAGTCAGCTGTTACTCCTTTTCCACTCCTGACTCCGGTTGGAGAGTTGCCTATTCCCGGGCTCTCGTTTATAATGCAGCCATTGTGCTTAGAACCAGGAGTTTATAAACACATGCTTGAAAAATGTAGTCTGGCTTTCCAGCAAAATATTTCAATGGCTCTTTTATCATTAAATTGCACTACAGTTGGTGTGGCTCAGTGCACTGAAAGTTTACATTTCTCCATAAGGCTTAATGCAGTATACATATTGCCAGGATTAACAAATCTGGGAGGTGACCAGGAAGAGCACACATTAGAGAAGAACCCAGTATTATCACTTTTATGTGTAAGAATTATCTCTACAAACTGCTTCCACTGACTACAGAAGGAGAGTGTATGGAGTATGGGATGCAATACCCAAATCTACCAGAGGCTCATCTCTCTGACCTACAAATCTGTTATTATTGCTTAACATGCAAGAAAACTTAGTACAGAAAGAAAAAGAAGAGAGGGAGGATGCATGTTCCTGTGATTTGAAGACTGGACCAGGAGTCAGAAGATGAGGAATGAGCTTCCACATTGGCCACAGAGGTTTTGTGTGAGTTCGGAAAAGTGTCTTAGACCCTAGGCCAGTAACACATTGAGCACATCCCACTGACTTCAATCTCAGGCAAGATTTGAATTTTATGTGACATCACAAATGTACCGAAATTTTTCCTGTTGCTCTAGCCACTAGAATGAAGCTTTCTTTTACTTCAGAAAAGACAGCAGAGGTGTTCTTTCTTTTATATATATATATAGGTATACACATATTCTTAATAATAATCAAGCTTTGTTTTCCACACAGAATTACACTGGACACTTTCTCTATTTTAAGTCAGTACCCACCCAACAAAACTTACCAGTTCTATGGTCCAAATTCCCCAAAGTCACTGTTACATCTTTACGTATCCATTGTGTCACAAATATTATCGCTGCATTTTTGTATAAGCCAAAGGTGAGTAGCTTGGAACATTTCGCAGTCCAGTAGGTTGACTATAAATCGTAAGATTCTCAGAAATGCTTTTCATGCTCTAGTTTTTAATTATTTAAAATTACAATCATCATAAACTTTTGCATTAAAAAGACACCTGAAAATTATGTGAAAATTAAGATGTTTCAAGCTTTTGAAAATGGAATTACAAATTCTATGGGAAAAGAAGTCATTGCTGACTGAAGCTAGCAATGGCTGAGACTAACCTAATGGCTTAGTTTAAATCACCGGGATATTTCTGAAGCAAATTTCTCAACTGTCCCTGCACAATGACTATTGATTTGGAGCATGTGAACCAGGTCTGTCTCAGCTGAGGTTAGACCAAAGATGAACTCCAGCCACATGGGTATGGAGCCTGTAGGACCAGCTAGTCTGAGGAAAAGCATCTGAAAATGCACCCATTGTAGCCTCTGTTTTGTTCTACAGTTCAATTTCTATTGGTCCTCAACATTTCTCAACACTAGCAATAAGACTTTAGGGCTTTGCTCCTAATGAAGTCAATACAGACATAAATTTATGACCTGGTTATTTTTTCCTCAACAGTTGCATATACAATTAAATCAGAATTATTAGTGTGGATGGGAGAGGAGAAGGGGGAAAGCATCTTGCAGCTCTATCTTTCCAATAAACTTTTTTTTTTCTTCCAATTCATAACCCTGTCTTCAAAGCTTTCACTTTGATGCTCCCAAAGAACTACCACTAACCATACATTCCGGATAATAATAATAATAATAATAATAATAATAATAATAATAATTTAAAAGTTAGAAGAAAAGGCAGATGTGTATTTTTTTTNNNGTGTATTTTTTTTCCATACAAATATGGGTTTACATAACTATACTTCCTATTCATTCTCAGCAAAGCCTGAAAATGTTGATCATCACCAGAAAGCCATGTAACAGATGAGTTACACAAATGACTATTCAGCTTTCATTTTTTGAATTAAGAATGAGAAGTCATAATAAATTAAAAACCCAACAATCGGTATCTTCCTGCAATTTAAAAAATAATACTAGAAGCGACCAAAATATGTAGATGGAAACCTTTAAAGATAAGTTTCACAGTGAAAGCTAAATCCTGTGACTGCTTCCAGCTGGTTTCTAATTCTCCAGCAGGACACAGGGAAGTTGCTAGACCTATGAGGAGTCTTCCTCTAAGAATTTTTGAGCAGCTAGTCATCTAAACATTGCTTGTACAATTCGCCTCCCAGTTTCTTTACACACAGGATGCTCCTAGGGGAAAAAAAAAGTTATATGATAAGAAGGCCTTGGGTTTTTTTCCTCCAATGTTTGACTGAGTGCCCAGCCTGACAAGGAAGAAAACAAACTCCCTATGGTGAGCAGCACCAAGACATCCCAGGATGGAGCCCTATTTTCTTACAGGAAACGTCAAAATAAGAGGAAAATGTTTTAAAAAAGGGTATAGGCAGTTTCCACATACATCATCATACAGTCATGAAAATTATGCCACTGTGGCCATTCAAAAATTATTTTAGGCAGAGATTATTTTNTTGTATTTGTATAAGAAAAACCCAACAATCGGTATCTTCCTGCAATTTAAAAAATAATACTAGAAGCGACCAAAATATGTAGATGGAAACCTTTAAAGATAAGTTTCACAGTGAAAGCTAAATCCTGTGACTGCTTCCAGCTGGTTTCTAATTCTCCAGCAGGACACAGGGAAGTTGCTAGACCTATGAGGAGTCTTCCTCTAAGAATTTTTGAGCAGCTAGTCATCTAAACATTGCTTGTACAATTCGCCTCCCAGTTTCTTTACACACAGGATGCTCCTAGGGGAAAAAAAAAGTTATATGATAAGAAGGCCTTGGGTTTTTTTCCTCCAATGTTTGACTGAGTGCCCAGCCTGACAAGGAAGAAAACAAACTCCCTATGGTGAGCAGCACCAAGACATCCCAGGATGGAGCCCTATTTTCTTACAGGAAACGTCAAAATAAGAGGAAAATGTTTTAAAAAAGGGTATAGGCAGTTTCCACATACATCATCATACAGTCATGAAAATTATGCCACTGTGGCCATTCAAAAATTATTTTAGGCAGAGATTATTTTGTACCACCTTCCAGATGCAGTGAAGTCACAACCTGTCAGATGTCCCCAAAAGGGTATTGTACCAAGCAACAATATCGGCAGGTATTAGCAACAGGTCAAAATAAGGACTCACAATAAGGATCGGGATGGAGGAAATTCAGCAAATTTGAAATAGCAGACATAACTGAGGTCACTTCATCTCTCTCTACTTCTCACCTCTAGGTTATCCACATAATTACACAGAAAAAGAAAAACCATAAAATGTAGTACATTATGAGAACCAGCTTAAGTCAGGGAATTTCACTTCTCAATATCTTGAGACCTGGGTCAGTTTTGCCACTTCTCTGAAAAGCATTTCACTTTAGGTCAAACTCCATATTTCAAATTTGCAGACATTGTGATATCCCAGATCCTGTTATTTGGTAATTACTACAAATGAAGTTTTATTTTAAGTGAATATTTTATTTCAAACAATTATGTGCACACATGATGACATTTTAATTTTTTAACAGAAAATGTTCCTGGTGATAGATAATTTTATTTGCCAGAGACCTCCCCTCCTCCCACTTCCTCACAATTTTTGGAATCAACTCCAAAAGAAATCGCAATTGCACTTGAAGGGACCATTGGGAATCTCCTGATGAGTTCCAGATGTTTGGCCACTGATGCATTAATGCTTGCACTATGAAAAGTCTTTCCAGGTGTTTGCAGTCTCATGCATTGTTGCTCAACAGAGATCATAAAGCCATTTCCATGAAGGAAGGCCATACTTAACTAAAGCATACAAACAAGAGAATACCCAGAGTCACCGTGACAATGGCAGAGTTGGGCAGGTTTGTTCATATTTGACATATAAGGATCCTGGGACAAGTCAACCTTTTCACAGAATCACAGAATATCAGGGATTGGAAGGGACCTTGAAAGATCACCCTGCCAGAGCAGGAACACCTACAACACCTACATCAGGTCACACAGGAACACCTCCAGGCGGGTTTTGAATATCTCCAGAGAAGGAGACTCCACAACCTCTCTGGGCAGCCCATTCCAGTGTTCCGTCACCCTCACCGTGAAGAAGTTTTTCCTTATATTTAAGTGGAACCTCCTATGTTCCAGCTTGCACCCATTGCCCCTTGTCCTATCATTGAGTGTCACTGAGAAGAGCCTGGCTCCATCCTCCTGGCACTCACCCTTTACATATTTATAAACATTAATGAGGTTACCCCTCAGTCTCCTCCTCTCCAAGCTAAAGAGACTCAGCTCCCTCAGCCTTTCCTCATATGGGAGATGCTCCACTCCCTTAATCATCTTTGTGGCTCTGGCCTGAACTCTCTCAAGCAGTTCCCTGTCCTTCTGGAACTGAGGTGCCCAGAACTGGACACAATATTACAGATGCAGTCTCATCAGGACAGAGTAGAGGGGGAGGAAAACCTCTCTTGACCTACTGACCACACCCCTTCTAATACACCCCAGGATGCCATTGGCCTTCTGGCCACAAGGGCACAGTGCTGGCTCATGGTCATCCTGCTGTCCACCAGGACCCCCAGGTCCCTTTCCCATTCCCTGCTCTCCAACAGGTCAGTTCCCAACTTATACTGGNGTCCCATTGACCACAACTCTCTGGCTTCTATCCTTCAGCCGGTTCACAATCCACATCACTACCCAATCGTCCAGGCCACACTTCCTCAGTTCAGTTGCGAGGATACTATGGGAGACGGTGTCAAATGCTTTACTGAAGTCAAGCTAGACTACATCGACCCACTGCTTTACTATCACCCATCCACCTGGTTATATCTTCATAAAAGGCTATCAAGTTGGTTAAGCATGACTTCCCGTTGCTGAAGCCATGCTGACTGCCTCTTATGACCCTCTTATCCTTGATATGCCTAGAGACAGTACCAAGGATAAGTTGATCCATCACCTTTCCAGGGATGGAGGTGAGGCTGCATGGTCAATAGTTACCCGGGTCCTCCTTCTTGCCCTTTTTGAAGGCTGGAATGACATTTGCTTTCCTCCAGTCCTCAGGCACCTCCCCCACTCCCCATGACTTACCAAAGATGGAGAGTGGCCTAGCAATGACTTCTGCCAGCTCCCTCAGGTGCATCCCATCATGACCCATGGATTTGTGGATGTCTTAATTGATTAACTGGTCCTTAACCCAGTCCTCATCAACTGAGGCAAACTTCTCCTTTACCCTGACATCCTCTGGGGCCTCAGGGGTATGGGGCTCCTCCAGACAGCCTCCAGCAGTATAGACAGAGACAAAGAAAGCATTCAGTAACTCTGCCTTCTCTGTATCTTCTGTCAACAGGGCACCCGCCTTATTCGTCAGTGGGCCTACATTGCCTCTAGTGTTAGTTTTGTCTGCAATGTATTTGAAGAAGCCCTTTCTGTTGTCCTTGACCCCTCTTTCAAGGTTTAATTCTAAGGATGCAGCCCAACGTGAGATGCTAACCAACCTGAGTTTTGATTTAGAGGGAAATATTTTTTACTTTAGAGGGAAATATTATTTGAACTACAATGTATTCCATACTTCAGAAGTGGTAACCTGAACCATGACTTATACCGTATTTAAGACTTATCTGAGTTTCTGGACTCTCCTTAAAACTGGACTGAAAATTCAGACTGGTACAAAGTCAAATAACAGATCCAAAATTAAAGGATATTTACCTGATTTATATAAATATACATATAACATAAATATTATATAAACACCATGAATTTCCAAGTTATTTACGCAAGGACAGTGCCAGAGTTTGAATCAGCATTCCCAATATTTTGAATTATTCTGAATGTCATTGCTAAAATGCAATGTGCAACTCTTATTCAGCTCCTTCAGGTTAAAGCTATAAGCTACATATATCATTAGTTAATGTTCTAGAACCTTTTTATTATTGTCCAAAGCATTAAAATGAATAATTTAAAAGTTGTAAGTGAATAATATTATGGTTAAGTTAAATATATATTTTTAGAAAAGAATCCTAAAGCAATACAAAAGGAGGGAACAAAAAAAACCCCACAGGGATTTTTTTTATTTAACTCCTAATGAAACAGTCTGTTTTTAAAATAAAAGTTCTTTTGGGTTTATAAAAAGGAAAAAAATAAAACCAAAAAAAGATTAAAAATTATGGTTTAGAAAAAAACAAAAGCCACAAAAGCCAGAGAAAAGACTTCAAATTCTGACATCTGCAGTGGTGTCCTATCCAAAAGGGGGAAGTATTCAGAGCCATCTGAAATGTTTCAGTTGGTTTTTGTTTTGTGTTCTCCAACTGTGTTTATTTCTGCATTGCTAAGCTATGAGTCTTTTAAAAAATCAGAGACATGCTTTTTGCATTTATACCAGGATGGGCTAAACCCAGCAACAAAAAGCAACCAGCAAACTGAAAACCCTTAAAGCTGCATATAGGATAAATTACAATAAATTATGTATCATTCAGCATAGGCTAATAACTGATCATTCCACGTTGCAATGTACATTTGGCATTTATAAAGCTTGCTGCAGCTCAGATCTTTACAAACACGTTGAATTCCAAATCTGAGTTTCACAGCATCAGCAAATACCATTGTTTACTAGTATTTAAGTATGTACTTGACCAAGAATTACCTCACCTTCTTTCAATGTCATTTTGTTTTAGNACAGTTTTAAGATTAGACTGTCAGAAGTAAATTTTGATTTTTTTTTTTTTTTACATATATATACAGTTACCTTGCTGGTCATCTCTCCAAACTTTTAAGTCAGATGTTGGTTGTGGGTCTGTTTGCTTTCATCTTTATTTAAGCACTCTGCATATGGTTGACAAGAGAACAACGCATAGTATACACTGTGAAATTAAAAAACAGAACTGTATGATTAGATCCTGGTTAGGACACTGTTGAGATAGCTACAAGGCAGTTCTGACAGCAAACAGGAACATCAATGACATGGAACTGTGTCAAAAACATGCGGTTGTTTCTATCCCAAATTAAACCAATTTGAAATGCTTCAAAGTTAGCTGGTAATCCACTTAAAGCATTATCTTCTGAAGACGTGATCTCACAAACTGCAAGTCATCTGCATAGTCTGAACACCTACTTTCCTCAGCAAACACATATATAATGATTTTAGATAGAAAAAACCTCTTGGTTTCTTTGAATGTAAGTATCTGCTTTTACTCTGTATTTGGCTGCAGTTCCATATCTTTCTTACCTTTTTTAATTATTTTTTTTAACTATGATCTCTTCCTTGTTCCAGTTTACTGTGGAATGCCATAACCAGTTGTACTGGATTGGTTTAATAACACATAAATCAGAGCTGACAATCAAACTAATATGGTATTTCCTCTAAAGCTCTCCCTCTAAATACGATGCTTCTAGCAAGATCTATTAACTCTCATGATCTACCAAAGGTCTCTAAAATAAGACACTTTTGGAATGTTAGGAACTGTGGCTGTAATGTTAATATGAGCTGACTATGTAACAGGATTGCTCAATCTCATTAAGTCCTGCAAAATGCATGATTAGGTGTTCCAATTATCCATCTTCTCATGCTCCAAATACATTTAAAGCAAATACTTAGTGTTTCCCCACTGTGTGACTTTATCAACAGCCCAAATATTGTGGGGTAGAATTTCACATCATGTCCACTTTCTCTCTTGGGACCTAAACCAGTTTACATTATTCAGCATTATGTATTTGAAGTAGTATTTTTATCCATTTCTTATCATGATTAACACAGGACATACAAGGATATGCATCAGCCATCAGCTTGAGATGGGCTGGGCCAGTACCTCCAAATCACAGAATCATAGAATTGTCTAGGTTGGGAGGGACCTTTAATATCTAGTCCAACCATCAGCCTAACTCTGACAAAAACCCCATCACTAAACCATGTCCCCAAGCACCATGTCAACCTGACTTTTGAATACCTCCATGGATGGTGCCTCAACCACCTCCCTGGGCAGCCATTCTAATTCTTGATAAACCTTTCAGTGTAAAAAAATATACCCAATCTGGTCCTCTTGTCCTGTGGCTTGAAAGAAGAGACTGACCCCCACCTACCTATTAGACTCCTTTCAGGTAGTTGCAGAATAACAGATCCACACAAAATAGCAAGTCTCAGATTCATTGACAGTTTTCAAGAATGTTTCAGTGGAGTAAAAGCATATTAACTCAGAACAATAACAGTGTTGTACCTGAGAGACCTTTTATATCAAATGTACTAATAGACAGACATATTTCTCATAGAAGTTACAGTCACTTTTCCAGCCCAAATTTGCATTAGTAAAAATAGTGTACAATACTTCTTCCCTGTTAAATCAAAGCCCAGTTGACCTCCATTCACATATCCACAATGAACTTTAATTAAACTAGTATTTGCCTTGTAGCAGTTGTCACAAATTATAATTAACAAGAGATAGCTACTAAATTATATATAAAGGAAGGAGCAAATTATTCTACAGGATCTGTTTCATAATATATACTGACCAATGTTTTCTGACAATCTTGCATGCAAAAGTTTTTTCCTATCTCTCTTTTTTGCCCATCATTGCTTCATTTTTATTATTAATTCCTCCCTCCCTTCCCCTCTAATCTTCTGACCCTTTGTTCAGCATTTCAGTTAGATATTCTCATTTATTCAAGGGTGACTTTTTTTTTTTTTTTAAAGTGTACTGCAGTACATTCAAGTACATTCAGATAGCAGATTTAAGTACATATTCTTGTCATGGATGGCATCCTTGATGTGAATTTATTGACTGCTTTGGCTGCTCATCAACACTGGGGTTTTCCTCCCTCATGCATGCTGTTCTCCTCCTGTTGAATTTGGGGAGATTCCCAAGGCAGATGTGATAGGTAGGGCTGCCTCCTCCCCCAGCCCCAACATATCATAAAGCAGATTACAACACACCACTAACCTCCACTGCCAGTATTTCTTACAGCAAAAAGACAGGGCCAAATTCTTCTGCTCTCATAATTTCAAGTAACACCACTGAGCTAATTACAACACAAGATGGCAACCAGGAACTTATGAAAGAAAGTTGTTGTTGTGATATGTACCTTGGGCTTAATTCTGTCCTCACCATTCAGAACCACAAAGAAAGGCTAAGGCGGAATTACCTACATTATCATATTTCATTTTAAAAACAAAATTTGGCACGTTTAAAAAAAAAAAACCACAAGCTGACATGTTACAGCAGTATTTGCTAGTGGCACATAGGCCAAGACTAAGTCTAAGATTCCACGTAAAAGCTTCAGCTTAATACTACTTCCAAGACAAAGCAAACTTTTCAAATAAGGTTTGTACTGAATTTCTGAGCCCATGAACATACCGTGCTGTGAAGCTGTTCTAACAAGTTTAATTAAGATAAAACAGTAAGTAAAACAGGCCTCGATGATATAGATACTGCTACCTCTTTAAGGCTAAAAAGGCAAAAAAAAGCCCCAATTTAGCTGCATTTAAGCAACAGGTACACATTTCTCATTATAAACACTGTAAAGATATGTTTGGTTGAAATGACATGTGCATCCACACTTTGAACAAGTTATCCTAATATTTAAAATTGCATTAATCTCACAGCATGATTTGGAATGGTAACACAGGTGCCTTGTCAAATGTTTGTTCTTTTCCTTCATAGTGTTTACTGGCTATTTACAGATTTGTACTTGGCACTATTACTTAACAGATAAGTGAGATATTTGAAGTTATCTTAAAATTAACATTTTGCAAATGTTGCAATCTATTTCCTCTCTATAGTGTCTGGTCTTTTCCAGCAACAGTGGCCATTGTCCTATCAATCCATTTACAGTAAAGTTTGGGAAAATAAAATATTGTATATCCCATGGTTTGAGACTGAGGCCAGTAGTGCTTCTAAAATTTATTGGGAGCTTTTCTTGGACAGCCAATATTAGCACCTGCACTGTCCCTAGCTGTGTGATTGTACTGTGTCAAAACCTGAGAGCATCAGTTACTGATGTAGATCTCGGCTCGCCAGATGCTTCACTAATAAAAGACAAAAGGATTGCCAGTTCAAATAACAAGTGTTAATGTAAGCTGACAATAAAGGGGTTAAACTTTAAAGATAGGCTAGCTGATCTGGAAATAAGCATATTTTCATTTATATGTAGAACCAGATCTATTGTACCTTTTCATTGAGTTGAGTGAATGTATCAACTGAGATACTCCCCCAAGCCCTTTTCATGGATTGCAAGTCTCTCAACTTCAGCAAAACTTATACTTTATCTTAATCAGATTGTTTTTTAATTGATGTAAAAGTGTAAGTCTGTTTTGCTTAGTGCTGTTGAATAACTACAGAAAACTGCCAGAGAGGAAAGAGTAAGGAAAATCGGAGCTAGGAGGCTAGGACCAATAATAATTTAACAGTCTAATCATGTGTTACATAAATTAAACCATGGTGTAAATCTAAGATCGCTATCCTGTTCCTGTATTTTTGTAATATATACTTAAAATATGGGAGGTCTTCATCTGATAATTCTTGACAGAATTCATGTCATCTTTGTTTAGAGAACTGCCCACGCAGGCAAATACCTAACACCCTGCTAAAGTCTACTAGTCAGGAAGTCATCAAGGCCAGTCACAGGGAAAGCTTTTTCAGATCCAGTAAAGAGATAGAAATACTATTTTTCCCCTACAAAAGGTTAAATCTAAGTCTTCCCCCCCAAAAAAAAGAAACAAAACTATGTATTCAACAAGATTTTATTTTTCTTGTGGATGAGCGGTAGGTTATGCATTGCTTTCATTAACATATGCTCTTGATGTTTTTAAATTTTGATACCAGCAAATTGTGATGAGTTAGGGTAGTAAAACAACAGACAATAAATGCTGGATGGAGGAACACTTGGATATGAAGAATGATTCAACTTAATGAGGAACATCTGAGAAGTATAGGATGTTGTATATTTTTTCCACAGTTCTCATTTGCAACAGGTTATTTAAAAAAAAATAATCATTCAGCTGTTCCTAAAAAAATATTAGGTCTTTACATAAAAATACATGGAATATGCTTTTATTTTTCTTTTTTAATCAGAGCAAGCACTCTCCTGCTATTCATCAAAACTTTTCCCACCCCACCGTTTGCATGAAATAATCTCCTGCTATCATACACAGGACAACTGCATAAATTTAAAGGGAAAGTATCCAAACAAAGGGTAAAAACAGACAGTCTTCCTTTAAAAGGACATATAAATGCTGCAATCATGTAATATATAGTATTTAAGTTATACTTTCAAAGCGAAGTTACAGATACTCAATGCACTATTTAAATATGACAAAGTACCTTATAAATCATTAAAACATAAATGCTTCATTCATTCTAACTGAAGTTACTCAGCTGCCCTTTTACCTACCCTCATGCCCTAAAAATTATACATTTTCAGTGCATAATAGCAATTTTCTTTTTCCTTTAAAAGTACAGCTCTAGTCCAGTCTAACCTAGACTATTATAAATATTTGAATACGTAAGTTGACTTTTTCATTTTTAGCCAAGTTAAATTATCCCCTACTACAGCATAATTAAACAACTCCATAAAAATAAAAGTAGAAGGAACTCAACCCAGTAATTTTAAATTTGCCCATTCTCATGTCACTAACACATCTCAATCCTAAAAAAGCACGGACAGCCCCAACTCAATATCACTTGGTTCTCCCTGTTTAGAGTTCAACCAGCCTACACCTGGGACTGTGGCACAAAAGTTTTTCAAAGATCAGGTTTTAATCTCTATCTTTCCCTCCTGTTCATAAATATGAACACACATACACTTTTCATTATGACTTCTTTAAAGGAGGCCAAATCTGAATATTCCAGGTTGATTTGGGTTCCTTTTGACCTCTGCAAGACTACAAATCTACACTGTCAAATAACTTGGCTCTTTCATTGGCTCCCAAGTCCCTGTTTGTTCGCACTGCACGTAACACCAGTTGTCTCTACAACCTGCTTTCTAGAACAAGAATAAAGAACAAAACCTAGAATCTGCTAACATGATTCACTCAAGATTCCTCATATCTAGGACCCGATAAGATGGTTAACTCTACTCAAAGCAAGGTTTGGAGCTATTCTATACCATGTTTCAGCCCTATACCTGGGTCTTTCAAGGGTTCCCAGGTAGTCTTGTCCCTTCAAACACTTCATGAGCTGCTCATGGTGTGCAACACAAATCCTCATAGGCATACTATAAAACCACAATTTTTTTCCAAGAAAAAAGACATTCTTTCCATTAGACAGGCACTTTAGAACTGAAGTCCTGCACTTGGGTCACAACAACCCCATGCAGCACTACAGGCTTGGGGAAGAGTGGCTGGAGCTGCCTGGCAGAAAAGGACCTGTGGGTGTTGGTCGACTGTCAGCTGAATAAGAGCCAGCAGTGTGCCCAAGTGGCCAACAGCATCCTGGCCTGTATCATGAACAGTGTGGTGAGTAGGGTTCGGGAGGTGATCATCCCCCTGTAACTCAACACTGGAGGGCAATGTAGCAGGTGAGGAGTCCGGAGAACAAGTCTTACAAAGAGAGGCTGAGGGAGAAAAGGAGGCTGAGGGGAGACCTTATCGTTCTACAACTACCTGAAAGTAGATTGTAGAGTGGTGGGGGTTTGCCTCTTCTTCCTAATAATAGACAGTAGGACAAGTTTGTCTCCTTCCCAGTAACAGGCAGTAGGCCGCGAGGAAATGGCCCCAGTTTGTGCCAGGAGAGGTTTAGTTTGGATACTAGTAACAATTCTACACTGAAAGGGTTATTAAGCATTGGAATGGGCTGCCCAGGGAAGTGGTTGAGTCACCATCCCTGGAGGCATTTAAAAGACAGGTAGACATAGTGCTTAGTACTATGGTTTAGTGACGGGGTTTTGTCAGTGTTTGGGGTTGGACTAGATGATATTAAAGGTCCCTTCCAACCTAAACAATTCTATGATTCTAAAAATAATTATAATTTCTCTTAGGCCTTGATGGAAATCCAGGCTGAGTACCAGGCAGTGAAACTACAGCCAGTCTAACGGAGAGGACCAGCCTTTAGCAATGGCTGTCACTTTGCACTCTGACACAGGCTCCAGGCAACACTAGCTTTAGCACTACAGCAATCCATTGGTTTCAAAATGCAGAAGATTTACAATATAAACACGTAGGTATGGATGTGGATATTGAGGGCATTTCTGGAATATGAATGGAGATGAGTTATTCTAAGTTTGGTCTCTGTATAGTTATGAGTTTGATATCATATATGGAAAAAAATTGTTGGTTTTATGTTTCCCTCACATTTTTCATTTTACTTTGTGACGAAAGTGCACAGTTTTGCTTGCAGATTTTATAACTCTTGGTGAAGTCCCGGGTCTGATATGCTTTCAGGGCCTGACCACCCAGAACAAAGATATTGTTTTGAATAGAAAAGTGTAACTTCCACTTGACTATAACACTTTCAACCCTAAAAGTGCTTGTGTTTGGAGGCCAAGTCCACCTTCAATTGACAGCACTAAGAAAACTCCCAATTGCTTCAGCGGGCTTTGTACTAGACACTAGATTAAAATTACAAATTTCTTCTAACTTAAAAATTACACTTCATAATAACTGTTTGCATCCTATTCAGGGTTTTCGTTAACTGTGAAGATTAATAAGTTTTATTACTATGGGAATTTAGACTTCTTATCTGAAGCCATTGGCAGATGGTTTCATACATGTCCAAGCCAGCTCATGTTTAAGACACTTCTTGTCACGGCCCTGGATCAAGCAGAGTTAAAAATTAGCTCAAAAAACACTCAACCCACACAAAAACTACATAAGCACAAAAAAAAACCAAAAACAAACAAACCCACTTCTTGAAATAAGATGGTAAAATATCTGGAAGCAATGAGGAAAATGAGATGGTAGAGAGAAAGGAAAATAAATACCTTCACAACAAATATATTCAGTCTAGGAGATGTCCTGATAGGTCTTTACCTTTTGGCTATATCTGTATCTGTATTAACAAGCTAGGAAGAATCAGGGCCCATTTTCTGGCCTTAAGGCTAACCAGCATGGCCAGGCCACAAGCATACTGTAACACCCTTTAGACTCTAAACTAGGATTGCAAAAGAGAAGCTACCTTGGCCCACAGCAGGACTCAGCCCTTGCCCAGGACTGGCAAAGGTTACCAGCTTTACCGGGTTACTAACAGGTAGGTTACACCAAGAGGTCGGCATAAGTAAGGATAACCAGAAAAACATTAATTGGCAAGCAAAAAGAATATATCATATGAATGATTTTCTTTGCGAGTTCAACACCATGACAGCCCAGGACACAGGGGAATATACATAACTAAAGCAGCTCAGAGCCCAGGAATACTAGTAAACCGTAGCATAAGGCTGTCATAGAAAGTGGTTAGATGACACTAAAAAAACATAAAATCTTCAAATTTTGAAAATGAGCCATTTGAAAGTCTTCTAGACCCATAGTTCTAACTGTACAAAATTAAGGGAATCAATGCACTGAGCAAAGTGCAAAAGCTGAGATAATTTTGTTGATTTAAAAACAGAATGCCAAAAGAACACATAATATACTATTATATCTCTGGCTTTAAACTTGAACTCAGCATAAATTATGTCATGAATGTTTTGCATAGTCTCTTTTTATATCTCCAATGCAAAATCTATTTTGATTGCAAGGCCCTGAAACCAGTCTGTTATTTTTCACATTTTATCATTTTTGGAACCAGTACACTATAACACAGCTTTCTTATCTTTCAACCTGCTCCCCCCTCCTCCCCCTTAAGGCAAAAATAAAACACACTGTACCATTTGTAAAAGCATAGAGACAGGCTAGAATGGAAATCTCCATTCACTGAGCAAATGGTTTGTTTCTCCAAAGGAGAACAGAAACAAAAGCTAAAGATTGTGGTTAAGCTATCACATATGCTATAATATGCTTAGCCATCTTTAATGCAGCGAACTCTCAAAAGGCAAAGCTGTGAATTTTGTAAAAGAGATTTAAATAAATTAAAAAAAAAAAAGGTTGTGATGCAAAAAATAAGTTTTCACCATCATAATTAAAAGCATTGCTGATGTAATTATGGAAGAACATCACTCTACTCACCTGACATTGTGAATCTATCAAAAGGATCACATAGAGAACAGACATACCACAGCAGGAACTCAAGATAAGATTTACTTATACCCTAACTCGATTTCAAAAATAAAACTAAAAAACAAGGCGTCAAAATACAGACTAAGATTCACACGCTCACTTTTTATGTATGAGAGAAGGAAGAGTACATTTTGCATAGCAATTTAAATGTGTATACGTAAAGAATAGGAACAGGTGAGGCTCAAATGTTGTGGTAGAAGGGAATATTCATTTATTGTTGTCCTTTGCTTCTTCACATTATTCTTCTGTTCACAGAAACAGCCCCTAAAGCCCTGTCAGATAGATGTGTCTTCTCTTCCATCTCATTTAAGTTTCAAACTTAAGGATAGTGAAGAAAAGTGGTTTTTGCATGACCGTGTCCATTTTTAGACCAAGAGAACAGCAAATGCAATACTCATATTTGGAAAATGGCAGATGTGATTTGAATTAAACACCTTGATAATAGGCCAGCTCTAGAGCACGACTAAGATGAAAAGAAAATAGGTGGATGCAAGAAGGAAAGTAATGAAGGGTACTGCTGATGGAGTTTCTTGACCTTTCAAATTTTCTAATGTCCCTGTTCCAAAAACTGGGAAAATGCCAACAAAGTATGTCTTCTAGTTTTGCACTAGCAGCATCGATAGCATATAGGAGGTGGGGGCTACATAGAGAAATAACTGGTTATCACAGAACAAAAATAGATAGAGCAGTCTCAGGACCTCAGAATTCAAGGTGGAGTTACAGATAAATGCCTGGATCTAAAGTGATCTGATGCTGTCTCATTAGTTGGCAGGATTAGAAAGTGCTTATAGGGTGCCTATAAGCAGTAATATCACAGCCTCAGGAAATGCAAGGACCTCAATTTTTCAGAATAGAGATAGAAAAATATTGTCAGTTTACAAGACATTCATGAGACTCGTGTAGATACCTAAATACCATAAGTAATGGCCTGTCATATTCAAGGTTCTGCTTCAGAACTGGATTATTTTAGAGGAAGATTTGATGATCCTCCAGGAAGCAACAGAAATTCATACAAGAGGCCGGGAAGGGATAGGATTGCTACCTATACAATAATTGTAGGGAAATGGACAATGCAGGAAGGAAAAAGTTGCCTAAGGTAGAGGAAAACAATGACATAACCAAATGGATAAAGACTACCATATGTATACTCAGACTAGAAATTAGAAATCAGTTTCTAATGAGAAGAAGAATTTTTCTTTCTTAAGATATCTTTCTAAAAACTGTCTGGAGAAGTTTACTGCTTTTCAAGGTGGAGACGTATAAGTTTGTATACAAATTATGTTTGTGAGAGTAAACAGGTGGACTCGACAACACTTCTAGCTTTATCTTTCTATAACTTCTAAAAACATTGAGTTTTGTTAATTTAATGAGCACACAGAACAGCATAGCATGTCAAAAATACTGTAAGTGTGTAGCCAGAGGAGGCAAAGCAAGTGTTATCTTGCTGTGCTTAGATCAAACAGTTCTGAGCATGCACTATACAGAAACAGCGGCAGGTTATTCCTTATCAGTGCCTACTGCTTCTCAGTGATTAACAAATATGCTCTGCTTGTGAAGACACCTGCAATGCTACTGAATCCTCCTATTGCAAGGGGTCCCACAATCATGGGTGTCAAAGAGACATGGAAACAGCATCTCAGCTCCCAGAGAAACTCAAAGCTCTGCACCCATGCTTCTAAACACGCTAGAGTACTTCCATGGCAATGACAGTGTTCTGTTCGTCAGTAATAAACCGCCTGTAAATTCAGCCTTGAGCGCTGCTCTTTCTACATCTGCTTTTCCTTATCTCTGTGTTGATATATTTCTGTCTTATTTACCCTCACCCTAAACTATCATATGTTTTCTTTGACGGCCAGACCCTAAACAGCATATCATTCTTCAGACACATAAGCAGCAGGTCACCTCCTCTGGAATGGAACTCACTGTAACACCTTAAAAAGACAAACAAAACCCTGTGTCTCCAGCCATATCTATCCTGCAGCTTTGCAAATCGAACATCTACGTGCACAAACAACATCAGGACTAGGTAAAGGTAATCAGATGCCCTACAGAACTTGGCATATCTTCCCAAAAATGTTTGAGCTGTACTATATCATAATTATTTGTAATTCTCTGTTACAGTTTCAGATTAGTTAAGGAAATTATCTTAGTACAGACTAGTTTTTTTCTAGCTTCATACCACACATTGAATTGCAGCCAGTGTGTAAAACTGGATTATTTGGTGAAACCCAAGGAACTCCTTTTTTTTTTTCCCCTCCCAGAATATGTTGCTGCAAAACTTTAAGGATATTCAGGTTTATTCAATGTTTTAAATTCCCGCAGGCTGCAGCAGACATTACATTTGGAAAAGCAACGTTCAAGCTTGGAACACTCGTTTCCCATTTGACTCATTCTCCTGAAGCCAAATCCTTTGAGGGACTACCAAGGTGACTATAGGCTAGACAATCAGACTACTTATTAATCAATGGGAATATTCTTTAACATGCAATTCAGTCATGAGACATGACTTAAGAATTTGGAGCAATAATACACATCAGTCACAGTAATCTTGGGAAAGGCAGAAGGAAGACGCTTTACCTTTCTAACTTTGGAATGGATGTGTGACATTTTAGCTGATATAAACCTACCAGGTGAAATGGGATAGCCTCAGTTAGGTAAACATGCCTTCTCCCATTATAAGATTTTTACGTAGTTTAGAGAATTATATGCCTTTGTCTCATCTTTGCAATTCAGCTCATTTGCAGCAGTTTTTATTTTCTAGCTATCAGCCACTGTATTGTCTGTCTTCCATGATTTAGGATTAGTAATAGGTCAACAAAAGATTAAAGCAAATAATATTTCATCAGCCATCTGCATCATTGCCTGTCATCCACAGACCAATCACTCCTCCTGAACAAACGCTCTAAACTAGAAACTTTGGAGTTACTTACAATTTTTAGACCATTTCATATAATTGTGCTCCCCCAAGGAAGAGTGATGTTTTGAACAGATTAAACACTACAGAAAATGGTAGGTTCTGTTGGTTACTATGCAACACATGCTATGGCAGAAGTTTACAAAACTTTATTTTTATAGGGGCAGCAGTATCTTTATTTATCCAATGGAAAGACAATCTGGTTCAAAAGTTGTACAAACTAGTCAAATATGAGGTTTTTTCCCCCATCTTGTTAAATCTCTTTATGCTGATGATGGATGAACTATCACAGGATATACAGAATCCAGTACCCTTCTCCAGACGAGGCAGTTAGCAGTTAAATACAGGGTTTGAGTGAATCAAGCTGGATTCACACAAGAATTATAAGGTGCTCACTTAAAATTCAGTCTTTGCCTAAGGGTATTTGCAGTCTTGTAACAACTGGTTCAAATTTGCAGAGTTTTTCAGAGGCCATCTTACTATTCAGGAACTTTGGGGGTAAAAAGCTTTTTATATTTGCCTTCCGTAATAAAATTATTTGAATGTTCTGTTCAATTTGGTTGAAATTACTCATTTTTACTATAAGTGGCTAGTCTGAAGTGGCATAGGTGATTAATACTCATTTGTAGCTTCAATAGTTTGTTTCAGTTTGAGGTCTGCGTGGACACTGAACCTTTACAGTACCTCGTGGTAGTTACAGCTGTCCTCTTTTTGAGGCTTGCTCTCTTCTTACGTACACATAATGCACATGACGTTATAAAACTATGATTCCTTCAGCACTACAATAAATTTCACATATTGAACTTTTTTCAACACCTTACTGCACACAGATCTCTCTCCACCACAACTACATCTGACACGGTACAGGAATTTTCAGGAAACAACAATTTCAAAATAGCCCATTATAGAATTTAGCTCTATATGTGGAATACCATTTTTGAGGTGTCATTAATACACATGGAAACAAAAGTCATATAAACACTAGTCCTGGATTAGAGGAGACAATACTTCTTAAAGCTCAATGAAGACATTTATGTAATATACAGTTTTATACACACACATTAGTAAATATATTCGAATATGGGCATAATATTTACTTATCCCTCCACAGCTAAGTAAGACGACCAGTATCTGAAATGATGCCTCCAAGATCAGGCGTGCCAAATTAGACTTTTAAAAGGCTTAGTATTGCAATCTCAAGAACTACACAGTGAGAATGTGAGGGCAGCAAATTCTTTTTTTCAACAGCCAGCAAGACATACCAGAAGTTTAAGGAGTTCTTCAGAGTGGTTCAGAAAACCACCCAAGCCAAATCCTTTGTAGACAACATTATTTTCTAGACTACTGCTATAACTGATTACATTTGACAGTAAAAGCATAGTCAGAATAAGGGTGTGTCAGTTTTTAATTTCCAGTTAGCAAAAAAGTAAAGTAAAAGTATAGTATATTCATTTTAAAGCACNAAAAAAAAACCACAAAAAAACAAGAAGTGCTGTGTGTCACAACATCTGAAAGGAGAAAACTCTATGTTCCTATGATAACAGATGTTGACTTACACCATAAGATCAGAGCTTAATTGTTCCAGTTTTACTACTCAGCAGTATGCAGTTCAAATGGAGCCAGAAAGCATAAAAGCATCTCCCCCCAAACCGTAAGTTTGATTAGACCCATTATGGGAAACAGTAACAAAGGAAGTCTAATAGTTTGACAAACCCATAGTGAAAAAGATGTTTGAAGCTGAATTACACTTGATCCCATGAAAACTAAAATAACATTATAAAAGATAGTTTATATGCTTTTTGACTTTGTATTTTAAAATAATATGCGCTTGACCACTGAAAGAGACAAGTATTCAGGGGAAGACATCTTCACCTGAGTGCAGAACCACATGGAAAGACAAAAGCAAAATGAAAGCTCTTCTCCTTTTGCTGTCCCCTTCAGGTCCTCCACCCCTCCTGAGTTAAGCACCCGTCCAGCCCAGAAGAGAGCATCCGCTGGTCACGCTGCACAGTGTGGAGTCAGCTCTTCCCCACCCCACTGTCCCCCAGCCCTGTCCCTGCTCCGCGGCCTCTGCAGGGCCTTTTGGCCAACTCCAACCCTTGCCTTCAAAGCCTGCTGTTATCCTGCAGTGCACGGAGTTCCCTGAAAGGCAAAAGCTCTCTCTAAATATTTTGAGATGACTAATAGATATTTTTGTAACTTTTTATTGCTTTCAGTCAGAAAAAACAAGATGAACCTTTTACCTTTCCTAGCCACAACTTTGGGAAAAAAAAATTAAAAACCCAAGCACTTCCTATCGATTTTCTGCATATATTTTCCAGGTTTTTTACAAGGAGGCTAAACATGCAGTTCCCTGGAGCTCTTCTATGAAATCAGAAAACCGCTCACACTGTGTTTGCTTACATACAAAGGACCGATAAAGTTGTGTGTAAGGTAGCCCTTTGACAGGATTTTCACAGTGCTAGGTCTACACTGAAAGCTTCACTTATGAAAGAAGTTAACTGATTTGAAAACAAACAAACAAAAAAACTTAGGTACACCAATGAGTAAGACTCATTTCCCATGAATACACAAGTCTGCACAATATTTATACACTCAGTTGCTCATATACCTGATGAAAAGAGATAAAAGAAGGTACAAAGGAAAACAAAGGGAGCAAAAAAAAAACAAACCTGGAGTATTCAAGGATTTTTAGTAGGGCTACACCCTTGCTGACATTTCAGGAATTTGTGACGATACAGAATTTTTTGATGTGAAAGCAATTCCTTCCTAGGACTATTCATCAAATCACTGTGGCCTGCAGTTACCACAAAATTATTTTCTACTCATTGCATGGTGATTGGCATGATTGCCAGACAAAGCATTTTCATGCATTAAGTGTAAATTGCATAAAATCTCACAGTGGGGACTTCTTATTTCAGTTCTCTAGCGCTTACTTCACATGCATATGTATTACACACACACAAGCATAAACACACACTGCAAAATATGCAACTTGAATTTCTTATCACTCATTACAAAATGTTAAGTCTGTACAGTTCCTGCTCAAAGTAATTACATGAGCTGTCTACACACACAACCCTTTAAACAACGTAGCCTGAGATTTGGAAACAAGCACCTCAAAATTCTTCATCTCAAGCTTACTTCCTATTATAATATGAAACCAAGCAATTTTCCAGTGTTAAAAATCTTCTTTCCTCACCCTTCTACATGACCAGTGAATTGCCAACAAGCTTTTCTTTTAAAAGACAGAAATAGCAAAGATACAGAAAATAAATACATCAGGTACTTTAAAATAAAAGGTCATTGCAAAAAAATAGTTTGCATCATGGCTGCAGAACCTGGAATCAATTTGATACTACTCTGTTTGAAAACTCCTGTTACTACATCATTCCTGGGCTCCAGGAGGCTTGGGTGGGCAGACAATAGGGGGAAGAGAGCTAATGGAAAGCAGTACAACCCTGCCTGTGAGAAGTCAGATGGCACAAAATATTTGACTGGCTGACTTTAATGTGAGAAAAACCTAATCCGGAGATATCTTGCTCAGCACCCAAATGCTCGCTACGCCACACTGAGTGTCAAAATCCTGAGAGTTGACCCTGTATTCCTGTGAGGTCAGAGCTCAAGAACTAGTGTGAAGTTTTAACCAAGACAGAGACTTTCATGTCTTTGTTTATGAGAATTACAATGTCATTTGAGAAATGTGAAGGCAATACAAGATTCTGTGTATTTAGAATATGTTTGAAAATAATTAAGTCTAGCATTATAAACAAGGAAAGGAAATTAGATTGTTTTCCTTCAACAGTTATTAATGAGCATGTATTAATATGAAATTATCCTCTTGAGAAAGCAGGGGCAAATTATGTCATATAATTGGGAGTCAGTTTTTTATTATGTACCTGCAGATCCTGCCAAGCACAGATTATCAGCAAAGGAGCTCTAGTCCTGACTTCAGTTGTAGTGTGACACATTAAGACACACACAAAGTAGTAGAGGGCCATAGCTATGCTGCACATCACTTAATTCCTGCCTTTAAGGTATGGTAGAGTAATTAAGTGCTAATGCTTACTGGAATTTCCAGTGGAAATTCAGTCACTCCTTGGCAGAGCCAGAGCCAGTTTTTGGTTCTGCAGTTCCACAGTTCAGTATGAACTCAAAGGAATGGATGCGATATGAACTGATACTCCTCCTGATCGCAGGGTATGTTATGTTATTGTTCATGAATCAACAACAACGCTCAGATTTCCTTCTCTCTATAATGAATGCTTTAATTACACATGATGTCTGATCTGTAAAGTTCAGGCTAGAGTTAAATAGTCCCAAATGTACAGGAAAACCCAGTTCTACAGTTGCATTCCAGTTCAACAGCAGAATTAGAGGAAACTTGTGAAGACATAGAACCCTGTGTTGACAATCGGATTTCAGAATCGCTAAGCGTTGTTCTTAAATGGCACTGCCTAAATCAGTAATTAAGAAAGTTTTGAAAAATAATTTCTCTTTGATTTGAGCACGTGATATTCAGTAAACAAACTGCAAACTCCCCAGGTCTACCATTAGTACCTGGTTTCACACATTTTCATTTTTGCAATAGCAACTGTTCCAGCTTGAAGAGCATTTGCACTAACTTGAATTTTCAACCTTATACTGTTGCAAATTGTGTCAGGAGCTTGAAGTTACTCATCTGCATAATCCATTTTCAAGTGGTAACAGTGAACCCATAACAACCACCTCATTCTCTAGCCTCCACTCTTAGTCCTCATTTCTGGGCAGGTCGCAACATAGTTAGATTGGCAAGAAATGCAAAAAAAAAAAAATAAAAAAAAAAATGGGGAGATCCTTGGCTAGACTGCTGTACCAGCATTCATTTTCCTTCAGGCATACTTTGGTTTGGGTAGCATGGAATTTCCTTCCCAGTACGTAATAGCATGTAAAATTTCTGTATAGTTTTTTGCTGTATGGTTTGCATGAATGGTTTGGTAACGCGTGTTATCGATGCATAGTTTTTTTAATCTACAGTACACACCCCTCATTTTTCTTGTGTGTGCATTTGGCCCTTCAGGATTTTGCTGGAAAAACACATGCAAGTAGAGCAACACGGTGATTACAATTGTAATCATTAAAGCTAGATGCAAAATTTCCTTTTTTCATTTATTTTCCAATATCACATTTTGCACAAAATGCAATTTGCTTTCCCTTTCAGAGCTGTAATGACAAGACAACTCTCCAAAGGAAGTAAAAAACTTCATATAAAATGACAAAAAAAAAAAATCTTCATCAAAACAGTGATTTTCTATAAAAACAATGATTTTCTAGTGAAAACTTTCAACATATCAACTTTTCTTGGATGCTAACTATAGAAAGGATGCTGTGGCATTTTACAAGAAAAATAAATGAGAAGCAGACTTGTTATCAAAACCTCAACATTTTTAATCCAGATGCTTTTAATTCAGGCATAACAACAAGGAAGAGAGAAAAATAGAGAAGAATAGCACAGGAAGATTTAATTCAGTAAGAGCAGATGGATCTTCTAGAAAAGGAGACCAAAATAATTTAAATTAGATAGGACAAAGTAGTTTGGTGAAAACATAAAATAGGGATACCTATGAATAAGCTGAACACTCGTTTCCACATGAATGTTTGTATATTCACGAGCACAGGCAACATCAAATAAATTAAAAATTCACACTGCTGGGGGGTTTCTTTTATTTTGTTCAGACTAAAGCATTTTATTCCACTCTAGATATTTAAAGAATTCCTGAAGAGATAGAGAGTATAACTCTAGCACCTTACATAATATAACTCTAAGAAGTCAAAAGCTCTTTTCACACAAATACTTAGCTAGATGTTTTCTGTTAAAATGGTTTTGAGGAAGAGTCTGTTTAGAGCTACTACTGAAGCACAGTATCAGGAGTAAATAATAATCCTCTGAAGAAATCCAGGACTGCTGTGTTATTCCAAAAGCAGATAAACAATGCTGCAATTTGTTTTTATTTTTTAATACCAGCCTGGTTTTTACTTACCTGGCAGAATAAATTACTTATTGACTCTATCTCAGTGCCAATATAATGTCTCAGATCTGTCTGTATGTTGGATTTAGCTTTTCCCACATCCTGACCAGGGCAAACTAGAGCCATATATTCAATTCTGGCTAATAAGCAGGGGCTACTGACAAGAAATTAAAGCTGTTTCTGGAAGAGCAGGGTATGTAGTTTGTATCACTTATGAAGCTACTGTCACCCTGCTCTGGGACTTTAAAAGCAGACTATCCTCTATTAAAACAAGATATAAAGACAAGATAGCCAGAATAAAGTTTGCATATATAATCACTGCTGTATACAGTACAATATAGGAAGCTCACCACACTGGTTTGGGTTTGGCCTTCCAAATGTCCTTGGCTGCTCAGTACTCTTTTCAGAGCCAAACCAGGGGCATTCTTGGCTTCAGTTAAATTTGTATTAGCCCAGCACATCCCAGTCATCAGTTCCCTCGATACTGAGTTTTCTTTGTAAACCATGAGGAAAACAGGATATCTGCAAATATAAAAATAAAAATCATGGCACCTTAGTGTGAGCTTGCAGTACATGTGTCATTTCTTTATGGACACAATCCAATATGCTTACCTATTTTCTATATTTAGGTATCAGAAACCAATTAAGTCTCTTGGTCAAATGAGTAAGTTACAAGCTATATATGAAAACTGATTTTAATCTCTCTGAGTTTAGCTTACAGGGAATCTATCTGGAATCACTTTGAAAAGTTTCCAGGAGGTAAGTTTCTTTAAATGCATTGTAATGATGACAAGACACAGAGCACACATGATAACAGTGAGGGAATATTCTGCAGCTATTACATCTCTCTGAGGAAAAAGATTTTAGATAAATTATACTAATCTTATATACTGATTTCCCAGAAGCAAGCCATGTTTCCTATCATCAAACATGAGCATGGATCTGTGATAGCACTGTGATTTAAGCATACTCTGCATTACATAATTTCTTGATAGCTCGTTTCTACCAACAGATCTGGATATGAGCACACAAACCAGAATTATTAAATCTGGCTAATAATAACAACCTTTCAAAGTCAAGAGCTTTTCTCAATCATCATTTTATGGTATGAACTGTTCTTCAGAGTTGCCCATCCTTAAACTGATTAAAGGGAAAGCCCAGTTAACCTACTTCAGATGCACCTAATAGCTTTCTAGAAAGGCGAATGAAGCCCATGAGTCCTTTGCAAAGTTTCATTCATTCCAAAAGACAGCATTACAAGGGCTGCAGAGAATTACAGAACAGGAAAAATGCTGCTTAGCTCTTCACCATCTGTATCGCATGACACGTGCATATTATTTAAGAGGAACATGAGGGGCATTGTGTACCTCTGGGAATCCAACTCTAACAATATGAGATATGCATTGTCTTAGAGCAAGGAGAAGAGGACACATAAGTTGATTTTGCAGGAGAAGAACTTTTGAAGCTCTATTAGGAATACTTATCATATACTTATCATATTTAAAGTCAAGCTACAAAGTTACAGTCAGTCCCCCTTATTTGTAAGTGTTACCTGAATACTCATCATCTTCAGTGGAAACACAATTCTTTCTCAACACACCATTCTCTAGCACAAAGTTAGTGTGTCACCTTCTAGTTACAACTCAGACTGATTTCAGAAAAAACAGTTCTTTTCCGAATTTGAAATACAAAACTCAATGCTGTTGCATGCAGAAAGTTTGCACTATCACTGGCAATAACATAAAGGACTGTAAAAGCATTATACAGTTACACTCTGGTGTTTATACACACTATAGACCTGAATAAAATCCTCACTGTTCAGTTTTCCAACACTCTTTGAGGATGAGATAAATAGTGCAATTTTAAGATGAACGTAGTGTAAGATAACTGTAAAGGAAAGCTGGAAAATGTAACTTGAATACAAGAGAACTCCACAGTCACAGATTGTACTATCAATTTGTTAGTTGTCTATACCACATCCCCTGCTTCTAGAGCAAAAGTCTTTCTAGCTGTAGAAAGGACTCCTCTATAATCACCTACAGTATTCATATGCAGAATTATTAGGCTGTTCTCCTCCCCTACTGTAGCACATAGGAAAGAAGAGTAGTGAACAATCAAAGCTAATTTGAAAGGGGATATAACTGAGATCACCAGCACATGCATAAACACTGCTTACCTAAAGACAAAACAGTAACTGTTTCACACTATCCCAAGTGTGGCCTACATCTAGATAAGAAATACGTAACTTTCTCATTTTCCTTTTTATTAAGAAGCATTTACTGACAGAAGGCCTAATAATACATTTCCAGTTTATTTGCAGATTCTGTAAAGTCTTGTTATTAACTTAAAAATTAAAACTACACACACTAAGAAGTGGGTTTTTGCAGATGGAGAGAGGGGGTCCCCCGAAGTTCCTTGGGTTTTTCTTAGGTATTAAATATGTCAACAGGACTGGATTCCCAGAACATATTGCATAAATATTTAGACAGGTTCCCAAGCCTAGCTTCAGGTGTTTAGGCACCCTAGGAAAATAGTTGTGTTGTGGCTGAACTATTTCTGGAAGCTGGGAAAGCAGGAACAGAAGAGTTTGAGACATAGATTACTTTAGAGTTTACCCTTTTATCTGCACCTTGCCCCACAAAATGTTTTCAAGTGCAGTATATTTCAGCTTTATGCTGGAATGTCAAAGCAAGACGGTTCAGTAGTCTGAACTACTGAAATGTTTTATAAAAAACACATCCTAATAAGAAAAATTAATAGATTCAACACTATTGCATTATATTTACATTAGAGTGATTGCTTTTTGCAATTACACCATAAAGACCTAACTTCATTCTTCTTTTCCAGAACAAATCTAGTAGAGCTAACAAAAGTATAGAGGAGGGCTACCTGGATGACCAACGAAACAGAATAAGTTACCTACCAGATATCTTTACATATACTCAGTCTGAGAAAATTTTCATAAAGGTATATAATATTACTAGCACATTCAACGTTAACCAGGAAGCACTCTTCCTTAGGTTTCTTGTTACAAGAATTACAGAAGAGCAACCAAAAATAGTGGCCAGGCCTAAGCTTTCCATGACATAGGAATACTCTGTTTACTACACAGCATCTTAGACATAAGAGGATAAATCAACTACGCTGTGATTGCTCTGACCCTGTATTTCAAACAAGGGTTTGTTTTACATATGTAACTAGCATGACTTTCCAAAATGCTAACAGAGCATCTTTAGCCATACACATTGTTTAGCCTATGTTAATCAAAACTACCAGACTCAAAAAAGTTTTCACTTGCAATCTAAGCTCTCCAAGACGTAAAAATACTGTTTACTACAGGGCATCTTAAACACAAGATGATAAACCAATTACGTTGTGATGGATGTGACCCTGCAGTTCAAATAAGGGTCAGACAGTAGCATTTAACTTGCATTTATTGTATTTACCCTCAGCCTCCGACCTTTGTTTAGGTAATTATTAAGTGTACATAGACGCAATTCTATCAAGACTGTTGCATATTAGAATCCATATCATTGAATCCATTATTGTAGGAGTTTTCTCTCCTTGGAAACTCAGAAAAAAAGATACAGACTAACCCTGCTGGATTTTTCACACCTCCAAAGAGCTATGACTACTTGTCAACTTGTTTACTTTTATGTTACTGCTATGTTACAGGAACCAGTAAAGATTGCAGCTTGTAGACTGAAACTGCCAGGGTAATCTTAGTGGTCTTGCAGGATTCTAGAAAGAGAGGCTTCTAAGCTAACACTAATAAATTCATCATTTTCATAAATTTTAGGGGCCAAAATTCAGATAAAAATGAAAAGCAAAAGTTTCCTTGTTGGAATATCAATGGATTCATCTATAATACTGATAACAAGGTATTTATATTCTGGTATGCCAACTATTTGCTGTTGCACTGTACGTCACTTGTATGTAGCTAGGGGTAACCTTAGTCTATGAAGTTTTCTGTCTAAATAAATGAAGATGTCAGCTGTAAATAAAGGAGGTATGGAGATGGTTCATTAGTATGTAGTTGGCAGATACAGAATCAGGGTATTCTATTTCCAGATCATATTCAGTATAGTATTAATTGAACCACAAAGTAAAACTCACCAAATTGGTTCCAAACAATGTGTTTATATATAATATATTGCTATGCATAATGAGTCATGATGAAAATGACTGTCTGTTTTAAACCATTTCCCACTAATTCCATGAAATACAACTGCACCAGGATCCAAAACCACAAGGTTTGGAACAAGAAAGTTCTTTGCTTTTTCCTTCATCACCTAAAAGGTTCTTTCATGCCTACTTTCTAATGCTGCAAGGTGCTGCCTTCCAGTCTACAAAGACACAAAATATACTACAGAAACTAAATCTCTCCCTCATGTAAGCAGAAAACTAAATTTCCTATTTTGCTTGTTCCAATTAACCCTCTGCTTTTCATTAAGCATGACATATCATTCAAAAATACATTTGAGATACAAGTCTGAGAATTTTCTGAGAAAGACCCTCAGGTACCTGAGCAGTAAGCCAGCTAATCTTGCGCTCAAGGAGAGAGATTTCTGAGAGCTATTTCACATAAAACAATTATATCAATTAAATCATTTGAGTTCAAGCCCAGTTACAACTGTTAAACTCCAGATCCAGAATGGGTATGCAGCACTGGAACTTAAAACCAGTCAAGGACATTTGAATAAAGTAAATTCCTAATCTCTTTGCCTCCCAATGGCCACACAGATGTTTTTACATTGTAACTGATGAAGAGATAATTTAGATAAAGACAATTTACCCCTCTATTTCTTTAAGTGTTTGTCAAACTACTTCTAGTACATTGTTGTTCTTGTTACTACAGCAGCACCCAAGAACACTGTCACCAAGCAGGGCAGCATTGAACAACCCAACTAGGACAGTTTGTCTTCCCAAGAGCTCATGCACACGGAAAACAAGTCTCCAAACATAGCATCGAATACGTAAAAGAAGTATGTTTTTAATTTAAGCAGCTTAGATGTTAAAAATCCATTGCACTTATTAGCAACTAATGCTAGCTGATGAATGGCATGTGTACAATTGATATATGGTAATATTGCATTATTTCTGCACGTTGGATAAACTATTAGACAGTGATGTTAAAAATGAGATGTTATTTATTTTAAGAACTGGTCAGAGAAAATAAGTTCTTTTAAGTTGTCTTTAAAGCTTTTACAGCTAAATCTCCATTTCCATTCACAATTTTGACAGAGGGGTGGGATGGAGGGAGAAGTCTTCCATATATTTTGGCAATAGTTTCATTAAAGTATCTTTTTTCTTTATAAAAGAGGGGAAAATTAATCGGGGGAGGGGAGAGGGATGTTTAGATAGAATATAATAACTCAAGTCTACAATTCAAAAACACTTCTTTTCCATTTCTTCCAAGACACTGAATCTCTTAATTCCTTCTCACACGTTTCTACACTGGCCAATCCATTATATTTTGCATTTAGCGTCTAAACAACAAGTCTTAATATCTCACTAAGCCTGGACCCAATTAATACAGGATTTAGGTAGCATATACATGTTTACAACAGCATTTTCTGGGCTTTGCCTTCTCTAAATTGATAAGCTTACCCCTTAAACCCTTTTCTCATCTATGGGGGAACGTGTCCAACATATCTAGTCTTTAAGATAACTACCCAGAGTCTAGCAGCATTTTCTGGGGCCAAGGTTAGTTTACCATCATACAAATATTCGTTAAATTCATTTAATTCATTTTTGTAGGAATACTTAGGTAAGCAATTAATTGATTTTTAAGTAGTGCTGGTATATAGCTCCCATTTCCTGCATGGTTTTGACTAAGGTGGCTGGGTATAAAGAAAAGGATCCTTTAGAAAATAACCAAAAATTCATGGTTACCTAACCCTTTAAGTTTAGCCAAATACACTAAAAATAATTAAATGTAACTGCCAGCAAAACATTAGAGGCTCACAGCATCTATTGGAACCCCAAAATGGTTTTAAACACTGTAGTCTTTATTAGCAGACTATTCTTCAGTTCACAAATACAAAATAGACAAAGAAAGCAAGTTTAGAGGTAGGATTTCCTACCACCTGACCTTTTCCAGATTGTGAGAAATCAGGATTGGTAAAGGGTAATAAGAAAACTAACCATGCCTCCTTTAATCATACAGACTGAGGAAGATTTGTAGCTTATAGTACACTTGTATACAACTTACAGTTTAAGTTCAAGATCTGAAGCTTCTTCACTTCAAAGAGCATTTTTTTCTCTTGTTTTGGCTTACACACTGAAGTTGACAGAGCTACCAAACTGCCTCACAGCTTATTCTGTAGCTTCCAAAAATTATTTATTTACAATGAGGGGCAAAAAGATTTTCTTCTTCTTTAGAATCAAATGTAGGGACACTGACCTGTAGCATGCAGGCATACTCACGTACAAACACGTACAAGAGGCATTTTCCATTAAAGTATTCAAATTGAATGCTTTTCAGATAGAAGTATTTCTTTATGACTTCCTAATTACTCTAAAAAGTAACAATAATAAAAAATTATAGCTGCAGATGGTACATATACTGCCTTCCACTGACCGTTGAAGTCTTTTATTAGGACTGGACAGGGAAACTGCAGGTTTTCTTTTAACACAAATTCCTTCCCTCGGCAATTTTTTCTGTGTCTGTGTTCATGTTATTTTAAGACACTTTCATTTGATCATTCAATATTTTCCACCATGGACTAGGTGATGAATAGGCTTGCCACCTGGCTCAGTTTCCCATCCCCTCTCCCAGTTTGAATATTCCTTTAAACATGAAAGCCAAAGGAAATGGAAAAACTGCCAGAGGTATTTTTTAATGCCTTCAACAAACAAAAATAAAAAAAAAGATTCTGTATGAACATGAAAATCAAGACCCTCTCTGGGTCCATCTGTTACCTCCTCCCTTGCAAAAAGAAATTGCTACATTTTAGCCAAAATTAAATCTCAGCAGAATTTTAAGGAAAAAAAACATTGATTCATTCTCAAACTTCAGTTTAGTTGCTTCTTCAGGAATCTATTCTATCTCACTGAATTCTTTTCACATATTTAGTGCTTTCTCAGCTTCCTGTATGCTTTCTTTCCTTTCCCACTTTTCTACTTCACTTTCTTTTTTACTGTTATTGCTAAAATGAGGCTTTTCTGATTGTCCTATCTTTCAACAAGCTACATTGCTTGTCTCTGGTAGCTCCATGTCTGCTTCATATAATTTTCTTTTCCTTTCACTTCCAACTCTGCTTTTGCATTTTCTGTCCATGCCATTCTACCACATACATGCTAAAGATAACCCTAAAATAAGTGACCCCCATGAATAACACCCTTTATGGCTCATCTTCCTTTGTAACTTCTAGCATACTTTATTACTTTATTAATAATTCCTAGATACATCTACTGTCAACCACCAAAGAATCTAAATACGATGGTAGTCCCCATCATCTACTCAAGGCTAACAGGATTTTCACAACTCCTTAGAGAGCACTCTGCTTTTCCAGTTCAATTACAGCATCTTCCACACACCTGTCAGGAGTCAGATTTCTACTAGTGGCTATTATTCAGTTTCCAGTGGGAACTCCAGGACTAATTCTCCACAAGCAAAGCACAACCAGAAACCTTGCACTACAGCTTTTGATAAACCTATGCGAATAAAGCATGTAGTGGAATTGGATAATCTTTCACAAAGTCATTCCACTGTTATACTACAGAAAATTCAAAGCAAAGCTTGGTAAGTCCTAACTAGAATAAATCCAGTTTCCCTTGAGTTTGTGGTTAGAAGAGAAGGGGGATAACCTTCAAATTGAGTTTGCAGTGAAAAATCTCAT
The DNA here is from genome assembly GCA_013400055.1 of Nycticryphes semicollaris. Taxonomy (NCBI): domain Eukaryota; kingdom Metazoa; phylum Chordata; class Aves; order Charadriiformes; family Rostratulidae; genus Nycticryphes; species Nycticryphes semicollaris. The sequence continues at coordinate 366,588 of VXBJ01007097.1, read as the reverse complement.
ACATTATCTGCCTCCTCATACAACTACCACCCCCAACAACAAGAAGAAAAAAAAAGGAAATAATCAACTAATGTTATTAATTATTAATTCAGGGAGAAAAATTATATATAAATTCCAACTTCTAAATCTTGAAAGTTTCACTATAATGCTTCACGGACATTCTTGCTTGGTAATGTCAGACCATCAGCTTCCTCAAAGAGTTCTGCAAAAGGGATGACTGTTTCATTTTAAGAGACATTTCAACTATTGGTCATGCCCAAATATGAAGCAATGAGGATATAAGCCATCCAAATTATAATGCTTAACAGTCATATTGCTGAATTTTCTAAGAAAACTTACATTTTCAGTGATGAGTAGGCAAGTATGAATGTTGGTTTNCCCCCCCCATCATCACCACTGAACCATTTTTACGTGGGGAAAAAGGTGGGAAAAACTAGTCCCCACCTTCAGTTCCATCTTAACAGCTTTTTCCATTGTACCACTCGTGTAGCTGGACCATGAAAAGGAGCTTGCATTGTCCTGAGAAGATTGCAATCATTATACTCTCGTCATACCAAAATGTTACACAACCTCCTGCAAAAGCTGCAGAGAAAGTGTATGAAAAAAAAAAAGGACCTAGTGAATATGCCTCTTGGATTTAAGATCTCTGCCTGCTTTTTCCGTGTCTTAGCAAGCAGTTGGCATGAACTAAACAAAGTTTAGCCTGCTCCAAGTAAGAGCCGCTGAATGCTCAATCTCAGCAAAGACTGCCTGTCACTTGGTCCAGATACCCACTATGTATCTCAAGATACTCAACAGCCACCACTGCTCCAGAACTGTTACATCTGCACACAGGTCTGTCCTTACTTCTGAAATAATTCTAGATAAAGTAAACTCAAACCTTCATTATACAGTTTATTTCACTGAGGCATAAGATTTAACATAGTTTGTGTGCTGGGTAGTCTCCAACCCAAGAAAAATCTCTCCTTTCTGCTATAGCATGATATACATAACATGCCAGTTTTCACTCTTCATCATCGCTCTAGTGCTACTCCTCTGAGTTTCCTTTCTCATTCTAAGTAACAAGTCTTTTAATACCAGGGCTTTCAACTCAGGTACAACCCGAATAAACTTTTGGGAAAAAAAAAAAAAAATAAAAAGCTTGTTTTGGTAAGGACACACAGATTTTTAGCTATTTAAATCTTGTTTTTAAAAATAGTGGGAGGGAGAAACTTGGCTTATTCAAGTAAGTTAGTTATACAAAGTGGAAATTGCAATTATTTTCCATGTCCATGAGGTAGAAGTTGAGAGAATTTTATGACAACTTTTGGTTTTTAATTGGACCACATTCTTATCTACTAAAAACACGTTCTGTAAGTTTGTTACCTCACTCATGCAGAGATTAAATCTTAACATCTGATGTTCCTACACATCTGGGTAGCAAAGATTGATCAACACCAAGCTGGTAATCATGCCATCATGCATAGATTATCCAGGTGTAATCATCTGTGAGGATTTGGTAGCAAATAGGCTCTGTTTGCATTTCTGCAGAAAAGCTTTCTGAAGGTTCAACTCCAGCTTATCCTTAATACTTGGATAAAACTCCTCTGTCACCAGTAGAGCATAAACTTTTGGGACACTGAATCAATTTTACACAGATAACTTAGGAGGCAATTAAAGTCAGAGAAAGAACGAACATAAGCTTTATAAAGTCAGTGCTCAAATAAGCAATATCATGGCTACCTGTGAAAAATTTCTCATTCTATTGTCTGGGGCACCTTGCCTTTCAGGTTCCCCTTTTGCTTATTAAGAGAAGAGCTGCCTCCTGTTTTTCTGGACTCCATAACTTATCTTAAGAATAACAACTACAGCTTCACTGCCCAGTAGCAGCAGTCCCTTACTAGAGCTCCAAGTTGTACTTCAACACTACTTAGCATCATTTACCTGTGGGCTGTCCCTCCACCATCATTTCTTGTTCAGAAGGGTTCTGTCTTTAACGAGTATTACCAAAAAGATAGATCAGTGATGCATATCATACTACAGAGATTCCTTGATATCAGGGAGATGCTGCCACCCAAAGGTAAGCACATATTTCCCCTTAACCAATTTTGTTATTTAGACCACATCTTTTGCCAAAAAAGACTCGTAACTCCAATTGCATTAGATGCAGTTTCCTCTCTTGGGCATCTCTATGTTTATGTACGTTTGTGTCTTGCTCCAGGAAACCAGGTTTGAGCGGTTTAGTCATAAATCACAACATGCAATTCACATAGTATAAGAGCAATCATAAATACTATCATTAAAATATGATTAATGCCAAATCTTTTTTTTTTTCTTTCATTCTCCATCCTGTTTCCTACTTTGGAACACTGTGCAAACTGCATGGGCTTTTAATGAACTAAGGATTTATATTTATGTCTATATTCAACAGTACAAATAAAAGGGGTCAGAATTTCAAAGAAATACTAGTCACAAAGATAAGATGTAGGAGGAAGAAAAAGTGAAAAAGAACCTGAATAACTTCAAGGCAACTTCTAATCTACAGTTATAAAAATACTTTGTAGTTTTATTAATTCTACTACTTAAAGATCCACAGTGTTTTCTGTAAATGCTATACAGCACAATATATCAGACAGCAATTTAGTCAGCAAACGTGCCAATAGCATTTTGGTTTAGAAACATGTTACAAGAACTATACTGTGCCAGATGAATGCAGATCTACAACCCAGTCTCACCTAATATACTTGAAAAGCTTTTTCATACATTTAAGAGGAGGATTTTTAAAGCCTAAACAAAAACCTACGAACACTGAAGTCTGGACACATACCAAATAAACTACAATACTGAATTACCTCCAAGATAAGGTCACATCTTCTCTTTAGCCACCTATGGCACACAATGAGTATCATCCTCTATACTAAAAGCTTTCTGTTTTAATACAGAAATTGCTACACTTAACATGGTTTTAAACCAGGGTTCAGGTTGCAAGACAGCAGTGCAGAAAGAAAGGGGAGAAGTACCTCCTCCCATTAGAAACAATGGTCACACGTTTGTTTGGGCAGCCATTAATATAGCAACTATTCACCAAGACCAAGCAAACGTACTACCTAGGGCAGAAGGTTTTGCTAAATGATAGACATGAAGAATTTAATTTGTCCATTTTTGTAGAAATGAGCTTGCAAAAAGCTTGAGATTTAAATTAGATACCAGAAAGAAATTCTTTCCTGTGAGAGTGGTGAGACACTGGAACAGGTTGCCCAGAGAAGTTGTGGATGCCCCATCCCTGGAAGTGTTTAAGGCCAGGCTGCATGGGGCTTTGAACAATCTGGTCTGGTGGGAGGTGTCCCTGCCCAGGCCAGAGGGGCTGGAACTTGCTGACCTTTAAGGTCCCTTCCAACTCTAACCATTCTATGATTCTATTACATGGTAGCATAATCTAAAAATACCGATTCATACAGGAAAAACAAGCCACACTGACTAAGTAGAAGAAATTCTTAGTCTGCCTAGTATCATGACAAAAATTAACAAGCACTGTGTATGGATTTAGTATCTAAATGGAAGCAAACTGGATGAGTTCCAGATAATCAAGAGGTGACTGCAGAAAAAAAAAAAAAAAAAAAAAAAAAAAAAGACTGTCAAGAGGTCAAATGCAAGACAAAACTGTAGACAATTCAGAACACAAATTTGTCAAAACAATTGCCAAAGTGAATTTTGCAGATAAAGGCAGGCAATATTGAACAGTATCAATTAGAAATTGTGATTATCATCCTAAGAAAATACCATCTTTTACACTTTTTTCACAGCCCAATTTTATAATACAAGTCCTAAAGTATCATGTGCCCTGAAAGTATTTAATTTATAACAAGATATATTATCATTACACTCAAAGGATTTTGAAACACCTGAAAGAAAATCCTCTAACTCCACCAAATAACACTTATTGTTAAAACCACATGTAGCTGTTTGTGTCACGGTACTGCAGCACCTTAATTGGTTCCAGTTCTATTAAAGTACTCCCAGTAGAAGAAAGCCTACACACTTCAACTTAAAGAAGGGTTTGGAGTGTTTAAGGAATTTCCTCATATTCCTGCAGAGTATTTAAAACAAAACAACAAAAAAACAAAACATATGTTTCAAATCCAATCTCTTTAGCACTCACACAAGTATCTGCAAACAGTAGAGTGTAAGACAGGTAATTATTTCTATGACAAAACCTCAGTCATTCTCTAAACATAAGTTAGGGCTGCAAACAGAATAAGATTTTGAGTACTATATTCACAGTCTCACGCTAAGTGGTAATTTATGTACAAGCCCGTACAGTTCAAAAATCAGTATATAACAGCAATGATTTTGATTTTATGAGACAGTTCTCTGCCAGCACTCATGGCACAGATTGATTATGGGTATCTTGTAAGAACATCCAATGCTGTTGCTAGGCAAGCATAATAAAGAATTTAGGGGGCTGGGCAATATCCATTAGAAACAGACTATAGAGGATTCCCAGCATATTCAGCAGCAAGAACGCGAGAAATAATCTAGGAGTTGCACTGGAATGCCAGCAGCAGAAAGAGAAAAAGCAGGCAAGCCATTAGTGTACAATCCTGCATGAGCTCAGGTCTTGATTACCTCTTTCCAGTGCCTTCAGAAAGTAAAGGACAGAAGGCTGTTAAAGGACCTGTCCTTTCTAAGAAGGCTGGGGTGCATAATTATACAGGCTTACCCAGCCTTTTCCAAAAGGACAAATGGCACCACTTCTCCAGTCCCTCTCCTTACAAGAATGTACAAAAATCACATCTAGAGCACACAGGTGCAACAGGGGAATTCCCAGGGTTCCACAAGTGGGTTATTTTTAATATCCATCCAACTGTAGGACATCAAACCCTTCCCATTTAACAAAGAAAAAGCTTTCTTAAAATTCCACTTACTGATTCAGTTTAATAAACGGATAAAGAGTGTGTATAAAAGCACATCCAACTGTTTCACTGTATCTTCAAAAAGGCAGAGTGTAAATCTCATTTGGTTGTGTATCACATATTAGCAACACAATGGGGGGGAAAAAATAACAAACTATATCAACTAATCACATAGATATTATATGTTTAGGCATATCTAAATATTCATTTTGCGCACTAGAATGAAGCCTGAATCATTGAAAGTATTAGACAGAGGTCTAATTAGTGCTGGAACAAAACAGTCAAATTTTAAGAAGCACCTCGCTGTCTGCTTTCACAAACTAAGGTCATCTCTTACATGTTTGGGCAGCCTAATAAGGGCAATCAGACTGTTGAGGTTACATGTAACTGCTGTTGCTTAGGGTCACTCCTCAAACACTGTCACTTCTGGCACTTGTGTCCTGCTAGCTGCAGTTCAGCACTAGTGTTGCCACAGGTTTCCATGGCTCTGACAAGGAATGTGGAGTCCAAACTCCAAAAGTGTAGTATTATCAGAGTTGCTGAGTCCTATTCCTTACACATGTTCTGGGCATCTGGTAGCTCTTGCAAGGAGGAGCCAGAGCCAGACAACTTATATTAAGGGGACCACACAAAGAAATCAAGAGTCATTTAGCATAAGTACGGACATCCCCATTACGGTGGTTTAGGTTCTCAGGATCTGGGCAAAAAAAAAGCTGCAAAAGCAACTAGCTTATCAATTTTCCAGGGATGGCAACTCAACCACTTGCCTGGGCAGCCCATTCCAATGCTTAATAACTCTTTCAGTGTAGAATTTTTTCCTAATATCCAATCTAAACCTCTCTTGACACAAACCGAGGCCATTTCCTCTTGTCCTACTGTCTATTATTAGGAAGAAGAGGCAAACCCCCACCACTCTACATTCTCCTTTCAGGTAGTTGTAGAGAGTGACAAGTTCTCCCCTCAGCCTCCTTTTGTCCAGGCTGAACAACCCCAGCTCCCTCAGCCTCTCCTCATAAGACTTGTTCTCCAGACCACTCACCAGCTTCATTGCCCTCCTCTGGACATGCTCCAGCACCTCAATGTCTTTTTTGTGGTAAGGAGTCCAAAACTATACACAGTACTGAAGACAGGGCCTCACCAGTGCTCAGTTACAGGGGGATGATCACCTCCCGAACCCTACTCACCACGCTGTTCATGATACAGGCCAGGATGCTGTTGGCCTTCTTGGCCACCTGGGCACACTGCTGGCTTGTGTTCAGCTGACAGTCGACCAACACCCCCAGGTCCTTTTCTGCCAGGCAGCTCCAGCCACTCTTCCCCAAGCCTGTAGGGCTGCATGGGGTTGTGGTGACCCAAGTGCAGGTCCTGGCACTACAGATTCCGACAAAGTTGCTATCTCCAGATACTATCACTAACATAAAATAGGTTCTGTTGGCAAAAAGCTATACCTTGGTCTCACCATAGCTCGCATTATTAAAATATTTCTCAAAATTACACATTTCCAAGCAACTTGGTAGTTAATTCCGAAGGCTAGTTAACAATGGACAGTTCACATCAAAAATCTGTGATTCTAGAATTAAACGGACAAGACAGAAATAAACAAGACCTCCTTTATAATTGATACTTTGAAGTCCTTAGAAGTTCTTCCCATATCCTTAACCATAATTAAGAAAAAAACAAGTTTTTGAATAGGTAAATTACAATCTTTGTAAACCCAGGCATGGAAACTGGACAGATTTTTGAAAATGTGAAATCTCTTACAATGTCAACACTTGGGCTAGGTTTGTTAGGAAATTTCTGCAGAGATTGCTTATGCTTTATATACTTCATCTTTCAACAACATTGTTTTAAAAAAAAAACCAAACTTTCAGACAGGTCTTTATTCTCCAGATGGGTAAATAATCATCTTAACTACCAATCACACAATATATATAAACAGATGCCTCAGAACTTTAAAAAGTTTTAGGAAAAATAAGTTTAAGAACTTTTAAAAGCCCAGTAGTCATAGTTTAGTAAGAAGTAGCAGAAAAGGGATATAAGACTTGAAAGTGAGTTCTAAAGAATATGGATAAGGGAGCTTTTGAGTGTTTTGGGTTCTTTTTTTGTCTACAAGAGATTTGTTCTGAGATCTTCCATTTCTGCATACATGCATGCTTCTTTGAAGAACTTAACGCACTGACATCTGAACGCATAATGAATGTGTACAAAAACTCATAGCCACTCATCTAGGGACTTCAGCACAGAGGACAAGAATCAGGAAAAATAATTCTCCAAATACAGAGTGGATACATTACTGAATTAATTTTTAGTCAGAACTAAATCAGATAAACATTTTCAGGATTGTTATGTGAATTTACTCTGCACATGCAAATTACTGTTACTTCAGTAAGGAAAGCAATTTAGAAAAAATTTTGGAAATGGAAGTCACTTAGGTTCCAATTGCTGGCAGAATTTCAGAAATAAAGAAAAAACAAATCTTTAAGAGGAAGTGCAGTATGGTTTTTTTTTTGTTGTTGTTTTCTGTATTTTAATGATCACCGTGATCACTATTAAATATCAAATAACAACTAAATTTCATCACCTCTACTAAATTTTAGCTGTAAGGAAACAAAAGTAAGAAACTGTATCCTGGATTTTAGGTTCTTCCTGCTGTCCATTTACCACCTCTTCAGCCATTCATCTAAAATACTTTTCTCACATTTTTTCTATAACTGTTTTCCACAATGCTTATAAAGAGATGGATTCTCACACAAGTCGCAACCACGTACACCTTGGGAACTAGACCTACACTTCTGCTGCAGCTCACTGATGTGGTATTTATTTCAAAAGCTAAACTCCAGCAAAATAACATTCCAGGAACTTTCCTTGTTTAGAGAGGTTTGAAGACTCCCTCAGTACCTGAGAAGTTAGATACAAAAGCAAGTTTTGTATCTGCTTCTTATTCAAGGTCATGGATCAAAATCAGTTGTGATTATTTGTCTTTGCCTCTACTTCTCCTCTCTCTTTTTGCACAGTCAATCATTCTATTCCCCTACTACCATAAGGGTATGGCTATGACCAAATTAACAATTACCTCTGTTGGAATGCTGGACTAAAAAGTACCTCAAGAAACAATCTACACTTGCTCTTCCGCTTAGGCTAATTCATTGCTGACAATTTGATTAGTCTTAACCTTTTCTAAGTTTCAGACTTTCCTTATAGCTTATGTTTTTCAATATGCTCATTACTGAATTTCCTCTCTGGACGCTTTGCAATTGGTCTACATTTCTTCAAATGCAATTTTCAGCTGAGACTTCACAGTCACCACTAGAAGAGGAGATATAATCAGTTCCTCATCTCAGACAGGGTAGCCTCTTAATGCTTCCATCATGCATATTTGTTACGCCCTAACAGTTATAGCATAACCCTAGGTCCTCTTTGCAATTTTGTTGTTTCATATTAATATTATTAATGGGAGAGCTAAGTATTCTGCATCTTCTGTTCTACTCCCCTTATTCCAAGCAGAAGTCTTTGTGTCTGTATCTCCGCTTCATCTCACGGTTTCAGATCACCACTCTTATTTGACATTCTCATTCTTCCCAAGAGTAGCAACTCTTCCCAAATAAAGCTATCAAGTCTGATACCATCATCTCTGTTCCATCAACATAAACCATTAATGAAATCAGCAGAAAGCTCAGAAAACAGTCAGGTATGATCTCACCTAACATCCTCTCTTGGGTTGAAAGCTTAATCACTAAAAGATATTTTGGGGACCAATTTTATTATTTATTTTTTTTTTCCCTCCTTAAAGGTATGCTACCATCCACATTTCCTTAATCTTTGACTGCTTCTCTTAAAGCTGCTTATACATTAGTCCTCACAGGATATCTAAAGTTTAAATTACCAGTATTTTACACATCTGTGACAACCATTTGTATTGAAGAATGAACCTTTATGTCGGTTTAAAGTGTGCTGGTGCCAAACACAATAAAATAACATACTGAGATGTTTGCATTTCTGCATATGATATCATCATTTTCTACATCAGGATGATAAAGAATTTCACATTCTAAATCCTGGCAAACCATCAAGCCATTAGCAAGTCATTTTTGTCATTTTATTCTTGGACAAAAAAGTGAATCTATGCATAGCCCCATTTCTCAAACCCCACCCACCTCAATTTCTGACTGGCATGTAAACATAAACGCGACTTTAAAAAAACCCAAACTTTGTGACAAAAATGGCAACTACAGGCCTGTAAGCCTCACATTAGGTAAAGAGATAATATTTAGACACGTATTAGTATTAGATAAAGAGTATATAGACAAAAATTACGAAGGACAGTATTTATTCTAGTGTCTGCTAATTCTCTCTATTGAGACAACAGCTGCCATGGTTTCTATGAAGAGAATGCCTCCCTTGCAAACCTACTGCAAGGGTCACAGACGATAAAATAAAGAATTTAGTACATTTTCAGTTAAGGGTAACTGTCAAATTTCAAGAAGCCATTGAACAAGATCTCTCCCAAAGTCTTATAAAGCAGCTGAACAGACAAGGTGTAAGAGGGTAACATATCTTGTATAAAGACAAGAAACAGCACAGAAGAAACAGTCAGGGGTCTGTGTTGTAGGAACTGTGCTGTTCCAACTGTAAGTTCAACAGTCAGAAGTGACCTGGAAAAGGGAGTAAGCAATGAGGTGATCAAATTTGCTGTCAAAAGAAAGGTATTTAAATAAGGGAAGGGAGAATGGCAAACTGAGCAGCTGTAGAAAGACCTTAAAATACTATGTGTTTGAACAACAAAGTGGCATCAGAAGTGTAAATAAATGTTTTGCATGGAATAAAACAGTTCACAGATTCACTCAGAGAGGCTCCAGAGCGCTGGGGTTATCAACAGACATTTTGATATCAACATCAATCAGAAAATGAAACATTTTAGGCAAATTAGAAAATTTTACGAAGGAATACAGGAAAACAAAACTTAAAGTCTCATTTTCAGCATATGATATCAATTTACAGTTTGCCCCTATCCGGCATGATGTGAGCAGCTTGGATGGCACTCAAAATGTATTACAACTGGAAAAAGTTCAGAGAAGGGCAACAAAATTGGAGCCGACTCCACAGAAGAGAAACCAATGAGTGGGCTTCTACAGCCTGGAGTAGATAGAATTAACAGGGAGATATGACAGAGGTCCAAATATCATGAGTGTTATAGAACTATACAATAATTTGGGTTGGAAGAGACCTTTACATTTCATTTAGTCCAACCTACCTGCAACAGGCAGGGACATCTTCAACAACAGCAGGTTGCTCAGAGCCCCATCCAACCTGACCTTGAAAGTCTCCAGGTATGAAAAAGGTAAAAAAGTATTGAGAGTTTACTTCTATTCCAATATACAAACAGGGGTGTGTCAAATGAGTCCAAACAGGTGTCAGAGTAAAAAACACAAGTGGTTGTGTAGGCAACAAATGGCAGACCTCAGGAATTCCTTGCCAAAGGCTAGTGTGTGCACAATTTTTACCCAGAGTAAAGGACAGGCTGCACAGTTTCATGAGAGAGATGACCATGGATTTACTAAACAGATAAACTAGATACGGTTCAGAAAAAAAAATTAAAAACTAATAAAGTGAAAATAGTTGAAGGCTGAAAATTTTTTTACTTTCCACTAGGCATCTGTATCTAGCAACTGTGGGATACAAGGATCTGGGACAGGTGCCTCTCTAGTCGGAATCACAATGTTTTGAGATACAGGAAAAACTTAAGCATTATTTGCGCTAGAGACATGGTAACTCTTTACTTTGTATCTGTATATCATATCCTGACAAATACTGAACAGAGGCAACAGAGAAGGACTAAGGAAGTATAAGGAAGGATACTAGGAAGTATTAGATACCTTTATTAAAGATATCTAAGTTGTTCTGTAATTTCTGCAGATGAACAGATACAACATGTAATTCTACTGATTCACCACACAGAGTAACTTTGGTGCAGGTGATACAAGGAGAGAATGACCTCAGAAGTGTAACAGCACACATTTTTGCCCTCTCCAGAGAGTACAGGACATTTTTCTTAACCCTCTCCCTCTTCAGATGTCTTGTGTGACACTCAGAAGAGTTTACAGCGTTTTAAGCTTGGGGCCAAGGGGATGAAGGTGAAAAGGAAAATGCCATGAACAGAAGTCAAGGAAAAGCTCATTCCATATGATGTGTATTGGTCCTTTGTGCTACCATTCAAAGACATGGTATATTGCAGATCTTTCAAAGGCACTGACACACTTTTTGCTTTTTTCTTGTAAAGTAGGTATGGCTACTCCCTGCTCTCTCCATCTTTTAGTGCATCTGTTCACCTATTGGATTTGGAAAACGTCTACAGGGCCATATGTGTTAGAGACACATTTAGTTCCCAGTAATCAGGATACTGCAGCAATTCTGATTCTGGGCATTCTGATGCCCAGGTTACCACCTTTCTCAACAAAGCAAAGCTCTGCTTCTGCTACTGATGTAGGATTTATCTTTTAGACAAAGAATTAAAGAAAACAAACCCAAAAAAAGGACAGATCTATGCATATATACCTTTTCAAAAAAACAAAGCCACTTTCTCATTTCCAGAGCCTAGATAGAAAGCTACTCCTGATGCAAGGAAAACACAACAGAACAAAACCACACTGAACCATTCTACAACTCCTAGAACACTTATCCCATCAGTCAGCCATGCAGAACAAATGTTCCAGAAACCACATCCTCACACTACAACCTCACCCGGATCTCCACTTGTTCTGAAAGAATCAGCTCACTTGCAATGAGAAGAATGCAAGTCAGTGTGTGCCCTGTACTACATGTTTCTCCAGCTGGAGCAGGGAAACAGCATTTCTCTTTCTCACACTTGAAATGCACATCTGTTTGCAAGTTACGTGCCAGATTACACGTTTTTTCCTTCCAAACTGTCCTAAACTTCCTCTTCCATGGCTCCTCTTTATATGGTCTAGGTAATTTTAAATTTCCAAGTTGCAGAGATCTATACAGTACAAAAATTTGATCTTCCACAACAATACTCTCACTCTTCTGTTTCTCTGAAAGGTAAACATACAGAGGAACTTCTGGTTTATATGGCACTTGCAAGTAATAGATGAGGTCAAGGCTCTGTGCAACAATAAAAAATTAAATAATTTGGGAATTACAGGAGCTATTAAATAACTCTTTTCTCAGATGAAAGCTGTGCATAAAAATCAAAATCTAAAGATGTAGCAAGTAGAAAAGCATCTGTAAAAGCCTTTAAAAGCTTCACCCAGGCACTGCACAGGGAGGCAGAGCTGGCAGGGAAATTATCTGATTAGTTTCAACCTCAGACATTGAGTCAGTTCATTTACAAGGTACAGAAGAGAAATGCAATGAGGTATCTGAACAGATGTTTACAGTTGAAACAGGACCTAAAGCAAATTATCAAGCTCATTTAAGTTCTGCATTTCTGTAGCAGATTCAAAATGGTACCTGGATGGGCATTCTTAAATTCTGCATCCCAAATCCAAATCCATGCAAATCTACGCTTACATATTTGTGGCACTGGGATTTGGGAGATAACATTCCAGCCAGAAACCTGAAGTAAGATCTAGGGATGCCAAGTGAGTAGGAGGTCACCAAAATGCCTGTGAGCTAACCACGCTTTGATGATATTTTTCTGCTCTGTACAAATCCAGTTCAAGAGAAGAACATTTCTCCGAGTCAGGAAAGTGCTGGCAGTATAACTACTACATAGATTTATAAAGACACAGAAAAGTAGAGACTCCCTCTCCTAAAAGTCCCAAAGCCTAAGACTGCAATTTAGAAAAAATTCTCAAGGCCTGTAGTAAGATAAAGCTAGAGTAAATTCAGCAAGAAAACTGAAATACTAGAAGTACAATTTTTCGTTGTTCCCTCCCTTTTCCTTCACCCTCTCCCTTTTGTCTCCTTATCCCCGGACTCAGATTTCTGCTTTCTTTCCACATTGTCTTCTCTGAGACTCAGCTCTAGTTTCACAGACATTTTCTTCCCCAAAACCCAACAAACAAAATCATATATTACACTCTCTAGAGTATACTCCAGCTTCTATGTAAATATGTAAAGGGTGAGTGCCAGGAGGATGGAGCCAGGCTCTTCTCAGTGACAGCCAATGATAGGACAAGGGGCAATGGGTGCAAGCTGGAACATAGGAGGTTCCACTTAAATATAAGGAAAAACTTCTTCACAGTGACAGAACACTGGAACGGGCTGCCCAGGGAGGTTGTGGAGTCTCCTTCTCTGGAGACATTCAAAACCCGCCTGGATACGTTCCTGTGTGACCTGATGTAGGTGTTCCTGCTCTGGCAGGGGGTTGGACTAGATGATCTTTCAAGGGCCCTTCCAATCCCTGATATTCTGTGATTCTAAACCAAATGCTCAGGGACACTGCTAAGTTGTAGGTGGCAGAATCAGACTTTTCAGGGTTGCTTTAGATCATTTGCAGACTGAACCAGATCTTACAGTTGCTAGACGTTCTTTGGTCCTTGTGGTTGTTATGTATTTATTTTTTATTCTATCTTAATTCTGTATTTGCTAAATGCATATACACATATGCCATGGAAGTCAGTCACAGTCACCGTTCTACCCACAGGCCAATCACTTATTATTCCTGAAAAATCTTTCCTGTAAAAAAATTAAAGGAATCATTTAATAAGAAAAAAGGATGAAAAAACTCTGCTCTTCAGATGACATTTTTTAGGACAAGTTTCAACTAGGGGGAAAATTTAAAAGCCAAGTTATAAAATATGTGGTGGGTGGGGCAAGTAACAATAGAGGTGTTGGCACAAAGCTATTCAAGGCATTATATACACAATGCTAAAATAATAGGATCTCTTGAATGGGAAACCACAACCTCTGAATTCGAAAGACTTCATTTTACATTCATGTGAAGACTTGTTGATAGCACTGTTGAACACAAACATCGGAGCCCTTTCGACATTTCATAACGTGCTGCAATCTTAAATACAGAGACAAAAATATAAACAGCATTAAAAATACTCAAAACTCTGATAATAACTGTTTAAAAAGGTGGCAGACTAGGCAATCCTATTCCTGCCCAAATGACTGACCATGACATGCTCTGAGCCTGCACTAAAATTTTTTAGAACGTTTTCTTTTCATGCATATTCCAATGCTCAAATTCATTTTTTTAATTGCTTTCGAGAGCAATTTTATTACAATAAAAATAAAGGTCATTCTTGTGACTGATTATGCTGCAAGAATGTCTTACAGCTTCAGAAAGAAACATGATAATTGGAAAATATACATATAATATGCTTCCATGGTATAGTTCCAGAAACATCCTCTGCCTTTTGAAAAAAAAAAAAAAAAAAACCAAAAAAAAAAAACCCAAAAANCTTGGGAGATGGGGGAGGGAAAGGGAGGGGGAAGAGGGGTTGGCTGTTTGGACTTGTTTTTCCATATATACTTTACTTTGAAGATTGACACTTGTAGCTTTAACAATTTATTTTGACAGGCTAGAAAAAACTTTATACAACAAACTAACTTGGAAAGCTTAAAGATTCTCAAAATTTACTATGGTTTAAATGCTAGATTTATATGAAGTGCCAGAAAGCAAATCCTCTAACAGCAAACACTGGTATAACTTTGAAGTTTCATATTTATATTGTTGCACAGCTCTTTTTAGCATTACAACCTCTACAGAGTTTGCATTTTTTTTTTTCTTCCTCTATAGAAGCTACACTGGTTGCCATAAGCTTTTACAATGCTAAGTGAGGAATAACTCTACTAAAGCCATTTGAAGTGCAATACAAAACTGATTCAATATATACTGTATACACACTGTGCCTGACACTGCTCTCAATCTTCAAAAAACCAAATGCTAACATGGTCTTCAAAGTCCCTTGCTCATACAACATGGGGAATAGTAACCAGAGTCCAGAGTGCATCACTGCGTGCTCTTGCACCCTGGAGTTCCTTAATTTTTGCAATGAGACCTGCTAAAACTAGATAAGATTTAACAGAAAACCTGTTTTCAGGGACCTTCTCCCAGTGCAAGGTTATCCAGTCCATCTCATTACTCTTCACATTAGACCCTGCAAGCCTTTAAATGGGAATCCAGACAGCTTCAATGCCTTCTGCTAACAAAATAACATGCGGGGACAACTGTAGAAGAGGGTAAAGTGATAACATGCTATGCGCATGCTGATGGCAGGACTGACTGAAGACCACTAGAAGTCTAGTTACCAGTGTCTGACCCTTCAGAGACAGGAACAGACAGAAAAAGAGGNATATATATATACATTTCGTCACTGAGAGCAGTTCTTTCAAATTTTCTTCAAGTCAACCTCTAATCTCTGTCTGCATCAAAAATGCCTCTATAAGCAGGCAAAAAAGGATTAATACAAGAAAAAAAATACAAAAATATTGTCAAATCCCATACAGACACAAGCTGCTAGAGAACAGCACTTACCCAAACAGAATGAATCCCTGCTGTTACTAAACCAGCATAAAAACTAGAAGGTGCATGTTACTGTTCTGTCACACAGAATACTCCTCATGAAGAAAAAGCAAAATATTTTTTCCAGATTTTAAAATACTTCTAGCATCCATGCATGACACCTTGAGCTATTTTGCTCCCAGAAGCTTGATAGTACAGGAAATTGTGAACCGTGTTTAGGCAGTACACATTACGCAAACAAGGTGTGCACTCCATTTAAAATCTGTGGGATCCAAGCAACTTTTCCAGCAGCATACAATACTACCCTTTCTCCTCAGAAAACCAAAGGTCCCGGACAATCCAGAGTCATTGCCATGGACATAAGCCTGAGTTTCTGCACTAATTGAACCTTGCTGTTGAAACATCTGACCTTCTATAAAGCAATTTTTCCAACACTGGATGTTCCTGGAGAAAAATCATCTTCAGGCTATCCTGTTAAAGAACATCTGCAAATCAGCTTGCTACCATCTCTGCAGCCGCCTCAGAAAACCTAATGAGCTTTCTGCTAAAACGCTGGAATAGGTGATTCTTTGCTCTCCAACTCTCTTTTGCCATAAATATGGTGGCCTGCAAGACGTGTAGGAACAGCCTACCCCTGCTTCTCACTAAATAACCCTCCTTTTATCTGGGTTGTACCTCATGGATCTTGCAATGAACCTCGAAGTAGAACAGATAGCTACTATTCAAATATTATTTCAATATGAATTTGAATATTCTGTGCTCTCACCTCTACAGAGTTTGCATTTTTGTTTTTCACTTGCTGAAGACATTTGGGAAAACAAGGTTATTCACTTGCAGGTGAAGGGAGAAGAGGAAACAAATACACAAACAATTTATTCACCAAGACCATCCTTTCTAAGGGAAATAGAGACAAAACTGAGATGAGGCATTGGGGTGACACATTACAAAGGTGTGATGGTTGTGAAGATTGTAGTGCCAGAACACCTCTGATTTTTTAACATAACTTGCCTTCCAATAAGAGTAGTTTATAACTCCTGCGAGAAACACTATATGCTTAGCAGAGAGACTGTAAAAAGTGATCTGGAGTGGTGTCTTAATCACTACCCATGTTATAAAATGACAGAAGTTTAGAACCTTGTACCCCTAGATGTAGAAAATGAAGAGAATGTAGGTATAGCAGGAAAACGCCTGAGACAAAAGATTTCAAGAACAGAGTAATTGCTTATGTCAAGCTTCACTTACATGCCATTATTGCACGCAACTGGAACTACTCCACATTTCTGTTTCAGACTACGTGTACACCCAGCATGTTGAAGTTATCAGAATTTGCAGTGTAATAAAACAGCAGCACTCTCACAAAGAGCACTACCAGACCAGTAGGCTTCTACTCCCTTATTTTCACACAAGGGGTCTGGTTTTTTACACAAAAATCTGAGACATTATGAGAACAGGTCACATAAATCTACTTGGAACAATCATAAAACAAATGTGCCTACGCATGAAAATGATCAGAGGGACGGAGCACCTCTCCTGTGAAGGTTGGCTGAGGGAGCTGGGCTTGTTCAGCCTGGAGAAGAGAAGGCTTTGGGGAGACCTTATAGCAGCCTTCCAGTATCTGAAGGGAGCTTACAGGAGAGATGGGGAGGGACTCTCTGACTGTGAGGGTGGTGAGGCACTGGAACAGGTTGCCCAGAGAAGCTGTGGATGCCCCATCCCTGGAAGTGTTTAAGGCCAGGCTGGATGGGGCTTTGAGCAACCTGCTGTAGTGGGAAGTGTCTCTGCCCATGGCAGGGGGGTTAGAACTCCATGATCTTTAAGGTCCCTTCCAACTCTAACCATTCTATGATTCTACGTTCACAGAATGTAGGAAGTAACCCACTTTATAACACAGAGCAGCAAATTTTAGGAAAGAAACAGGTCTTAAGTGCCATCAATGGTGTGGATTTTTTAAAAATAAACATGGGCAGACAATGCATCAGCTTTCTACATAAACTTTAGCTCTTTCTTCCCCTCTTCTTTTCCTCATTTTAAAAGCTGTCATTTCAATGAACCGAAATTAAGTAAATGGTATCAGACATGGAAATCTGAGCCCCAATGGCACGCTCAACAGAGGCTTGATTGCTGGCAAACATAGAACTGTCCACTCAACATCTGGCTCATTTTGATCTTTCGAGTTTAGCAGCCAAATGACTATGTCATTTGGATTCAAAAGATGAGGGAGGGAAGGAGGGAGACCCGATATTATCGTCCCAAATGGTCTGGGTCTTGCCCAGTACTTAAAGCAGTCCTTTTGATTATGCAGTTTCAAAAAAGTTTAGGTGTAGAGAACATATTCTCCTCCACCTACATCTTTTCCTTTATTAATTTTACCTGGAAACGTACATAGCTGTTATAGAGCATACATCTTTATACGATTTGAAGACTGTCACAGACTTAAGACTTTTACTGAAAAGTGGGTCCCCTATTTTATGCTGTGTATTACACCCGGCAATTATTGGATTCCTTCTGAAGGACATTCCAAAGATGGTAATCACAGTGCACAAAGACATCTCAAGCTTTTGAGGCAGGCTTTTGTGGATAAAGATATGTGTGTGTCTGTTTTACAAGTTTATTGTTCTACTAGGAAAGTATCACAGTGAGCATTTGCTGCAGCTGACATCTAACCAAAGTGACAAGAAAACAGCAGGACACTGTCAACATAAAATGGCTCTTCAGCAGCTCCTAAGAGCAACAAGAAGCACAGGAGCTACCAGCTTGCTATATCACAGCCATCAATACCCAAGTGACTCCACACAGAGTCTGCAAGCATCAACACTCAATTTCAGTCTCCCATACTATTAGGCTCCTGCACAGATAGGTACCAAAGTTTCTGGGAACACCTGCAAGCTCAAGGACACCAGCGCAGCCATGAAGCTGCAGGGTGGAAGCTCATATCCTGGCCATGCATACTGGCTGCTGCCTCAGACTGCACACATGCAGCAGGTCCACAGTGACCTGGGACCCTCTGCTCTGACACAGGACTTCAAAATCTCTCCTGATGAAACAACTATTTCATTGCCTGTGCACAGTTTGCTTGTTTGCCCTGCCTTCTCAATGCAGATTGCTGTGCCAGAGGGATCAGTTTGATTGTTGAATCCCACATTATAAAGCTGGGAATAGAACTGGCTTGCTTCCAGTAACCTACTTTGCAAAATCATGCTTTCCATTATGGTTTTGTTTTTTTTTTTTTTTAATTACCCATAACTTCAGCTGTATGCTTGTTGGACAACTCGAATGCTCTATTTCAAAAGAACTTGACATTTTTCTAACAGGGTCATTAGGCAGTAAAAGAAATTTCTAAATGCATTTTGTGGCAAGTTGACTTTGCAGAGTGTAAAATCGTAAGAACTTCTTAGAAACTCAATTAAAAAAGGTCTGAATAGAAGATGTCAATATAAGTGACATCTTCAGACTTCAGTATAATTCACTCCTATTTACATTTCTTAAATTCCTTATTTAGCAAAGCGTGACTTTTAGAGAAGCCAATTTTTAAAATGAAGTCACCTATTCATACCAAGGAAAAAAAAAAGGCAGTAAGCATGGAGATACGGTTTCTCAAGTATTACCAAATTAGGTTTCTTTTAAAGGCTTAGCTATGCTTAGTCATTATTTTTCCCTCTGAAAGTATTGTAGAAAATTTGGCAGCAACAGAAATAATAATTTTCTCAATAAACAACTTAATTACAGCAATAACTATAAAAATAGTCAGGCTGTTTAATAGTTTACATTGCCCACAGGAATTACAGACAAAATAAAAATGGTGTCTCTGTGGTACCATAATACAAAAAGTCATTTGTTATTTGTTGTTCTAAGTCTTGGAAAAGACAGAATGATCAGCTAATTTGATGAAAATGCTTATTAGCATCTGAATTGCCAGAGCATGGAGGAAAACAAACAACTCTATTTCAATTTTAATTATTTAAAATTAGTACCTTGAGATCCATTGTCTTGTGGTAGTGAAATTTAACTCTCAGGTGAGCATTCACTAGTAAGTCATTCTCAGTTGATCTCATTGACAATTTTAAGTGTTCCATATAGAGGAGAACAGTTTTATAAGAACTAAACACACATGTCAATGGGTCAGGATACTGCAAAATGAAGGTCTCAAATTCTGATTCACTTTATCTGGACAGATCAGAGATTTTGAACTAAATAAGTTAGAAGCGTTTGGTCCCAGGTACAGGCCCAGGACCTGTAGAACAAGTATCCGTGACACTCATTCCAAAAGCATCCTCAGAAACTATCTCAAAACGACCACAGACTTTAATAGTTAAAGGAGGAAAAAAAAGAAAAAAAAAAACACCAAAAAGCAAAAGAAAAAACTCAACAACAAAATTTATGACTATCTGCGTAAAAACAAAAGTCTTGAAACGGTGACCTCAAGCAGAATGATAAATCAAAGACATTGCTCTTTCTAGGATCCTGGAAACTGGCACAAAATCTACTAAGGGGGCATACACAGGTACTCTGAGGAAAGTGTTACCTCATGGAAGTCCAAAGAGGGGGAAGGAAATGCAGGATACAAAACTTCAGCCTGGATTCAAAGGCAATCCTGATTTTAACTTTGACAGTCTGTTTATTAGTTTTTTCCTCATCCTTAGCCAGGCACCTCAGAAGTTGCTCACTATGATAACCTGCTTGAAATTCCAAGTCCCATCCATGCTTAGGGGAACACCAAAAAACTCACCAAGCTACAGAATGGAGTAAAAGTCAGACCAAGTACCAAAGGAGAACAGAAAAAATTTCTTCCTGGTCCCTCTGGGTGATCAGCAAAACTCCCAAAGCACAGTATCAGATCACCACAGCTCAGAATACTTCCTTAAAGATTAATTTGGTGGCTCACTGGCGATATTCCTATTGCACTTACATTACTTTAAGCCAAAAATTACCCAAATTCTGTTCTATAATCCTTTCAACCCTCCCTCCCCCCCCAAACCCCACATTTCAATTAGTCTAGGTTCCTCACTTCCACTGCAATATTAACAATGGTATCTTAGAATTTCATTCACTGGATAGCAAGTAGCTGCCTTCTACTTTCTCACTTACACTTATCCCTTTCAACCAGTATTCTCTAAATAAACGTTATCCACTGCTGCAACCATTCTCCTACATAAAACAATCCTATATATTCTCAAGGAAGATTTTGGTCCACTTAACAGTAGATTACTCTCATCCATCTCAGAAAATAATCCAAGTTCCCAGTCTGTCCTAACTGGCCTCCCTCTGTACAACTTTCAATTAATTTCTGTTGAAGACAACTACCTATACCAAATGGTGCACTATAGAAGGCAATAGTAAGACCGGTAGACAGCAGCTCTTGAAGCATCATCTTTTCCTATAGTTTATCCTAGTGGAGTCACGACCCAGTCAATCTCTATGCCCAGTGCTCTCCCCCACTGTGAGTTTTCACCTCCTGCACACTTGATTTGAAACATCTCATACCACAAAAATTTTTCATTTCATTTTCAGGGGATGTTGTTTCCAATGAGGAAAAAAAGCCTGTGATCTGAACCAAGTGGGGTTTGTTTTGTTTTTTTAATTCAACATCAGCTTTTACTATCCAACTGTTAAACTGTACCCAAAGTCTTGATATGAAATTATTTTTTCCAGTCACTACGTGTTAATCACAGTGATGAATTTATTTCTAACTTTACCAGTGGCACCGAGAAGATGAAGTATATCCTTAAATTCTTGCCTCCAGATTACTGATTTATTTTTAAAACAATCCCCTATTTAACCATCTTGAAAAAAAAAAAAGTGTCACGCTTATAATCACCATGCATTCACTTTTCATCTGAGAGATACAAACATGCTAATGAATTATTAGTTTGTATCTCATCCTACAAGCAAACACATGTGGCTTCAGAAAAACACTCTTTAGACACAATAATGGATGCACTGCTGCCCAGTTTTGTAGTCAAGTGGATTTACATCTCTGCTACATTCTGATTGCATTAGAGATCAAACACAATGTTTCAAACAAAAGGTTATGTTTTCTTCCCCAGCATACTTTGCACAAGTTTTGAGCAAAACCATTATCTCTAACATTTAAGCTTGTACATTTATATTTAAGTCTCAAGGATACATGCACATTCAATCTATGTTCTTGAGATTAATTAATTTGATAACTTAAGTCAAAAGCTCCACCTTACAACTTTACACATATGGACTATTACAATCCTTGCTTCTGAAGCCTTCAAAATTAGCTTTTCAGATTTGCTAATGGAAAAGTGCACTATAGGTACACAAGTGAGAATGCCAGATATGTAAATTAATTGACCCCAAAATTCTTTTTATTTCCTAGTCATTATTGCTGTTAAAAATTTTATCCAGATATTAAAATAAATCATAAAGATCAGATCTACAGAATAATTCAAATTCTGAGTACAATTTTTTCACCCCTCGGTCTCCCTTCCAGATATAATATTAAGCCGAGCTTGGCTATCCAGCAATATACATATAAAATTAATAAAAATATGCACAAGTACTTTTTTTTTCATGGGGAAAGGGGGTGGGTGTGTGTGTGTGTGTGTGAGGGTGGTGAGAGTGTTATAGGAAAAAAGGGGAATGGAACAAGCAGGGAAAAATATCCAAAACATACAATCTATGATCAAGGTAGCAACTGACAGCACCAAAAGCTGAAAACTAGCTTCAAACCAGATTTCAGGGTGTTATTTACATGCTGGCCAAAACTGCATTTGGCACCCATATGTTAATGCTTGGGCATTTTTAAACCTTTTCATTTCAACTTCATAAATGAGCTGCTTTTTCCTTGGCAATGAAATCCTATTTTTTCAAGCTAGGTCACTTGGCAAAGCCTGAACCACTGTCAGAGTTCCTGATGTTTTATTCCACTTCCTCCTCATTTAGAAAATTTTAGAAAGTTAAGTGGTGAAAACAAAGTTGTTACTCCTTTATCTAGACTTGCTTATACACTGACTACATTAAAGTCAAACCTCAACCCTTAGAAGATTTTAGAATTAAAAAAAAAAGCCCAACAGGTTTTTTTCTTTTTAAATAGTCAAAAAGTGGCTTTATGAAAGCCCACTCTATACCTGAACTACTTTTCAGTTAAAGACTTCTAGCACCAACTCCTAGAAGGCCAAAATGGTAACTTGCCAATTATGGCTAGATAGGTGATGAACTAGACTTGTCTTTTGAATATAATTGTTTATTTTAAGGTAAACAGAAGATTCATGTGAGTTTGTCTTTCCACGCTAAACACTATTCTTAATTTCTAAGAAGTACCTCCTCCAGACAAGACAATTTCAAGAGCAGCAAAGTGATTTATTGACAGCTTACGTCTTAACTCAGCGCTCCCTATGCAACCTTCTGCCACGTTTATGAATTCAGAGACTTCAGCCTCTCAGCATGGGTGCAGCTCAAGGAAGATGTTATGATCTCTAAAGCATTATTACAAAGAACCCTCCAGATTTAGTACCTCCAAACTAGATTTTCTTATGTCAGAACTGAAGCTGAATGCACTCACAAAATAAAAAGGCACAGCATTGAAAGCCAGTATGGATGACTGTGGGCCTTGCACAGTCCCTTGCAAATCCAAATGAGGGCAATGGCAAGCGATAAACAACTGCACCACAGATACTTTTATGGAATTATGATATTTTTAAAATAATGCATATATTACAAAAAAAACCACAACAAAACTCACTGCCAGACTGACCAGCTGTCGCAAACAATTTCACTCAATCTCTTGAACAACCTAGAAAGCAAGTTACATCAAGACAGTCCAAGACAGAGCCAACAGATCTTAACCCACACTCCTTTCATCTGTACCGAACCTTTTGTAGTGCACTTCACTAGTGCTTCACCCACATTTTCACTGGCAGTTCTTTAAAAGACAGGAAAAAATGGCCTATATTCCCATAGCAATAGCTAATTGGTTTGAGGGACTTAACCACAACGGGGAGAAACCTGAGAACATTTTCATCCTGTGCACCATGTCCAAACATCCTAAACTTTTCTAATATGTGCAGCTGCCTGAGTTCATTATTGAAATACACTCGTGTAGTATGGAGTACTCCTACAGACGTTTTAACCTAGGTTGAAATATGGCAAATGAACCAAATGAGAATCTGAGCCTGCCACATCTGGTCCTAAGCCTATGTCCATATCCCAATTATTGTTTATTCCTGCTTGTTTTGGAATCAAGTAGATTCCAAAAACTTGAAAACTCCCAGCCACAGCAACAGACAGTTTAGCTTAGTAGTCATGGATGTAGTCTGGTCTGCCATTAGGAGCCCCATTTCTCATGTGTTTGCCCTAAAAAGACACAGTTATTGTTGAAGTCCAAACGTGCATGCATTCCCCTAACTCTCTCTCCATAGGAATGGCTTGTTCAGGTCTCCTACAAATTGCTCCTAGTTTTTATAATGGGACATATTTCAGCCACATGTCCATTTACTATCTGTTCAGTCACACAGTGCAGAAATGAAGTCCACTTCCCAGACTTGATTCTGCATTTAACTGGTGGACATAAGTGTTTTTTAAAAGATGAGGCCTAGGTTGCCTACCTGTATTACAAAAAGATCTACAGTCCTAAAACAAACCAAAGCCACAGTAAAACGATGGCTGACATTTTTTTTATTTTTTTTTTTGTAATAGAGAAGTCTACCAAAGACTTAGTAATCTCAGTGTATAAAGCCAAGCAGAGCTGTTCTGGGGGCAAGTATAGAATTGCATTTTCCAGATTATGAAATCCAAGAGAGACTGCCTTATGTGACAGCCCAGTTTTCTCCTGATGTACTTGACCTGGTCACCACTGATGTAGCACTGTGCTCATGGAGAAAATGGTGAAAGGGAGGAGAAGCACATTTTTTGTATAATAGATCACAGACTGAGATCAAGCTTTTCCTTTCTGACTGCAACAATTCCTTGGCACCTTGAGGGAAAAAAAAAAAGGAAATCAGTAATAAAATGTAAAATGCCTCCTCTCCTCGAGGAGAACGATACCTCTTCCTGAATCTGATAGCAAAAAGTGCCAGCCTATCCACAATCCCTGTTATGTTTTGCAGAACAGCCATCCTTATTCCAAGTTATTGATCTCAAATACACTATTCTATCTTTTGTTTTTTGCCTGCTCCTTCCCTTTTTCTCTACACTGTAACACTTCCAAGCATACAGGCAAAAGGGATTAAGAAAAAGACTGGGCTTCAGAGAGCCAAATCGCTGTCTCAATTCTACGTCTTTATTTTTTAATCCCAGGCAAATTTTTGTCCTTGACCAAAATTTTTAATCTGTAAAACACAGATAACTTTTATGATCTGCATAAAATTTGATATCTGCCTTTATAAGTAAAATTTATTAAAGCTGCTGAAATCTTCAGGACATGGTCTGCACTGAGAGATGAATGAAAGGTCATGTAGGAGTATATTACATAGCAGACAAAATTACATAAGAAATTTTACCCATGTAGCTACTGCAATCAACTGTTTTCTGCAAGAAACACGATCCCATTGATTTCAAACATACAAGTCTAAATTAACAATGACAAGGCAAAAATTTAGACAATGTTAATTCATGTAATACTAATAGCAAATTAGTGCTAAGAAACTCAAATTACTGTGAAGAAAGATTGCAGATATCTGAACCATTCCCAGCATGGATTATAGTTTATTTGTTTTGTTTCTTTTCTTCTGCTAATAAGCACAACATGAGATGGTTTGTTTAACATTTTCCTAGGCACTATTCTCCTACTTCCTATGAATTTCCTAAGGGAGACTCAGAGATGAATCAAAACAGTGAAAAGTAGCACTATAACACAATAAATTACCATCTGAGACTACTTTTATGTTAGTCCCAGTACAACAATTTACCACTTGATTTTCAGCTACATAAACTGCCTCTAGACATTTTCTCATACAGAAAAATCCATGCTTCCTCTAACACTACATTTTTTTGTCCTTCCATAAAAGTTTTCCTCAACTTTTCTTTTTCCTTCACTGCTTATCTTTAGTGGCTGCCAGCATCAGTTTTGCAATATACCAGTCTCTCTCCATTCAGTTTATCCTATATAGTAAATTTCTTAACTTACTTTAATTTTTTTTCAGTCTTATAGATGAGAAGCATACGCGTGTTACAGTCCATCCCTAAATCACCATGAATGTGCTACAAGACTACATTTCCTAAAAAGAAAAAAAAAAAAAAAAAAAAAAAGGCAAAATCCTTTTTTGTTTAAGATGGATGGCCTCAACCCAAACCCAGTGCTACCCAGATGCAAAACCAGATGTTTCAATATTAGCACCAAGCAGCAGCATGGTGGAATGAGCCCATGGCTCTCTCTTAAGCAAAGGGAAATACTGCCCTCCATACTGGTATAAAAAAACACAGGAAGCTTAAAGCAATGTTCAACGTCCAGCAGCAGCAGTAATGAAGACACTTCAGTACGGTGAAGTCGCTTGCTCTGCCTTCTTGCTTTCTCCTGCAAAGCTGCGAGTCCATGCTGTGAGTTTGCTCAGGACAGTGATCTATCAGAAAAAATTAAAAAAAAAACCAAAAAAAACGAACAAGCCTTTCCACAGTCAAATCAGTTCCCTAATTTTCTCTCACTATGTAACCATAACATTGTGCCAGCATTGCTGAGGAGAACAAAAACAGCCAGGAATTCATATTTAAGAATTTTCTTATTGCTAATAATATTACAGCTTTCGTAAATGAAACAACACTTAAGCATATTTAAGACATTCCTACTCAGAGTGTTATTTGCTCCCGACATTCAATCCTAAAGTTACATTTAAGAAGGGCTTGGTTTGTTTACATTCTCGTTTTCTTCACAACTCACCTGCCTAATTGCTATTTAACTGTAACATTCATGTTAATGATACTGAAAAACAAAAACAAAAATAAATCAAGGAATAATGAATGGATTCTCACCAGGGAATTAAATCCACTTTTTTTTCCTCTAACAGTCTACAACCCTAGTCATCATTTTCCACTGAAAAAAAGTCACGTCTTCTGTTGCTGTCTCTTACTGTGTCAGTCATAAGGGTTTTGGACACTTGTTTGATGAGATCAGCCTTGGGACCTTCTTTAACGCAAGAGAAAAATGGAACTTGACAAGGGTCTTGACCAACAAGCTACAGAGTTTTTCCAAAGCCTAGGCTGTACTCCTCCTGGTGAAGTATTTCTTCCTTAGCTAACAAGTCATTCCTCACTTAGCCAGCAGCAAGCTGAGAACAAATGTCAGGGAATATGTCTGATCGTGCTTAGAAAACAAGATCTGTCTGAATGTTTCATTTCAGCCACAAATCAAGAGCAGAGGTTTAGATCTGGAGTTATTCTGGGGTTTGTTTTCATTTCTAAACGAACAATTGATCAGTTGTTCCACCACTCTAATGAATACTTTTTATCAGAATTTGAATATTTTCTGTTGACAGTTCTCTACAAAGATTCCTTATAAGCAATAAACAATGATCAAATGTATATACACAAAGTGACAGAAGAAAGGACTGCTCTCACCATCCTGATTGGCAGGAGTAGCTGACAAAGAGCTTTGTTACTTGCCCAGGAGCCGGGAATTAAAACAAGAAAAAAATTCATAGGCAATTCCTGATTTTAAATTTTTTTTTTTAATTACATAAGAGTGTTTGTTCTGTATTTTCTATGTTTGCTCACTATAGGAAGGCAGAGCTAAAAATTACCAGAGTCACAGTTCCCACTAGCAATTATAAGAAATTAGACAGAAAATTGCCATTTTCATACCCTCCATGAAAGCAGCTGCAATTCTCACTTCATGCTTGCTACAGTACCCCATTTATTAATACATACAAATGTAAGCTACAACTTGAAATTTCACAGGGTAGTGTTCTTTCTTCCCTTGCATTTCTCTGAAAAATACTGAGGGCCTCCAGACACGTTTGGTCATATTTACGAGACATCTACCAACACAGCCTTATCACGCATTTGGAAACAACAGTAATTAACTGTGCTGTACTTGCAGCAAATGTGTTTCATGGGGTGGGTGGAAGCCAAATGGTGATTGTATTGAATAAATAAGACAACTAATAAAAATATATGCAAAATTAAATAATCTGCTGCTTTGAATATCACCTTTGAAGGGCAAATGCCATCTATATAGTTCTCCCTCACCTACTTGGTTGAGACAGTTGACCAAGTTGATCCAAACCTTGCTTTTGCTAAACTGTTGGATAAGGACTTCACTTCCAGCAGGGGGACATGCTTATTTATTCATAGGTACAGGTTTTCACTATAGAGGTCCTGTTAAGGTTACTTTGTACATTTCCTTGTCTTGGAAGAATAAAATCAGACTACTTATTACACAAACTGGTAATTTATACTATTTATGAATTACAGGTCTCAAACACTGAAGATTTTGCTTTACTCAACTAATTTAACTCCCTCCTTAGCTCAGCTCTTCCCAAAGGCTGCCAGACTGCTGCGCTGTGTTCCCACAGCACTGCCCCTATGCTCTCAAGCTCCTTATGTGAGGGAGAGGGAAAATGAGAGGGTTTTTTATTCTTTAGCTGAAGTGGGATAAAGGAATTGCTGCTGATTTAGGATTCACAATTATCTTAAGGCTTCCCTAAACAGTCCACCAGCAGAAAATCAAAACTGAAGATTACTTCTTCAGAGACATGGTGGCTAAAATTTTTTAGTAGGATATTTTCAAGAAGTGGAATTTTTTTAACCCAGCCTAGACAATGTTTTGCTTTACTTTCTTTAATAGTAGAGCATTCTGTGGATCAGTATATGAAGTTGACCATATATCAAAATACTGTATCACACAGAAAAACTTTAGCATATCTAGTTTTCTTTACAGACTCTACTTACTCCCAGAGATTTTTTATTTTATTTTTACACTCAACGCTCGTTTTCTATTATCAAATGATCCCACAGTCAGCTTTTTAGATTGTGATCAGCCTTCCACCCACTGATCTACTATGTAGCTAGCCCCTAGGCTAATGAAATCAGACCTTGTGGCTCATAATATTGTAACACATGGACAGACTTAAGCAATTGTCACAGCATATTGATAAATAGCTCCTTAAACCCAGATTGACAGCACCACCAGACTACTTCCTTGCCACAAGTTACATGAACCAAGAAAACAAACACAGGAAAGCCATGGTTTAATGGTGAAGTTGGACTGTAGGGATTCCAGTAAAAGGTATTCCAATAAAAGACACCCCATCTACACCATGGTCACTATGAATTCATTACAGTAATGAAGTACTACAACTTACTGATGTCAAATAGTTACTGAGATCATATATTAGCTTTCTTCCCATAACAAAAAAAAACAAAAACAAACAAACAAAAAAAAAAAAACAGTAAGACATATCTAAACTTCACTTTGTTTGCTGTGGCTAATTTGACAAGAATTAATTGCATACTTGAGCCCAGTCAACCCAAACCTGTACTGTTAGGTGGTTCATTACTACTTGAGCATAAGCAATACAAATAGTACAAACAGAAGAGAGTTTCCAGTTAAAAAAGTAGTTAGGATTTTTGTTTTATTTTCTATTTCTTTCCACTGCGTTTCAACTTCCTTTTCGCATATATTCTAAATCACCTAAATTGAAGTTTAGCACAGCACGGTTGCTGCTATCTTCCTGCCATCACTCACCGTGGTTTAAGGATAAGTCTTCACATTTACCCTAGACAACAAAACAAACTCCTTTTGAGCCAAATAACAGCCCCAAAACAAGGGGTAAAAGCAGTTTTGGTCACACGTGACTTCCAATTGCACACCTTTGTGATGCAGTTTGAAGTACCAGCTTCAAAAGGTTTCTGCCTTTGAACAGATCTAGCTGTAGGCACTTCAAGATTAATAGACTGGGTTAATTATCTGCTCCTTAGCAACTGTGTTGTTGTTTCTACAAAGTCAACACTTGTAACATGCTACTATCAGGCCCTGGCAGGCTGGCTCGCTCCAATGCCACGTGGTTGCTGCAGTCATACAAGTTGCAGCTTGGTGAGGAGCTTCCCTTTCCAAGTGGGCTCTGTTTTGGTTTTTGACACAGGCAGGTTCTCATGCAAGGCATGATCACAATTTACAGACCAACCAAACTCCCTGGGATTATGGCACAAGTATTAACTTGCCAATGGTACGGGCATGAGGAATGTGAGGAAAGGTTTTCTGGATTCACTCCTATAAATTAAAAAGAGAAAAGCACTGAACGAAGCAGAGTTTTTCAACAAGAAACACCAGTGGGGCTGGAAATGAAACACTTTAATGCCTTTTTTATCTTATTCCTTCTTTGTTTAGGTTTGCACTTCAGACAGTGAAATGCAGTTTCTTTGACCAGTTTGTCTTCACTAGCATAAAATAATCCCTTCAGTATCTTTCCTAGTTATAGGCTCCCTTAGAAAAGGTTGATCTTGAGTATTTCTTATTCAAGAAATAAAATCCCAGAATTAATATCTATAGTAAAGTAAGAAGATATGTCCTTCAAACAGTGAAAAGGAGGAACAGGAGTGTTAAGGTAAACTATTCTGCTTTAATAGGCAGAAAGTGGTTTGATTTCTTAAGGAGAAGCACACACTTCCCCTCCTTCAACCTTTGTGGCTCCACACTTTAAAACATGCAAGCTGACCCATTCACAACAGCTCATTAATTACAACTGTTCAAGGAGTCCCACTCCAGCAGCGCTCATTAAAGAGAGGCTCCTGGAGGCCTATTATCTGACACACTCAGTTCCCAAAAAATGCTTGAACTGGCATCAGAGCCAGCACAGGAAGACCCAACCGTACTGGCTCATTGCTTTTGCTTTCTTTTTAACTCAGACAAGGTTTATGGGACAGCCAACAGAAATAGCTGAAATGAGAGAGTGGCAGGGGCTGAAGCAAAACATCTGGAGGAAGACAGAAGATAGAAATGTTGGTCCTGTTAGAGGTTCAACTCAATGGTACTGAGCATATTTTGGAAATCACACCCTTTCAAGAAAAGAAAGCGTGCCACCTCCCAGATGAAGTAATTTTGAAAATATGTACAAACTAATACACTATTTGTATAGTACAGTATTTGCATTATGAGCTAAGCCAACAACCTAGGAAGGGAATGCTTACACAAAAAAGTCAAACAAAAAAGTTTTTATGCATAAGTGCATTCATCATGGTGCTGCTTGAATTTACATGTGCAGGCAGTACAGGAATTCAAGAATAAACACTACATTTTGTGTTATCTTGACATCAATTGTGTTATCTTCACATTAATTGCATGTTTTTTCTTCCATACATCTAACACAAACTTTCAGTTGTTTTCATTAAGGCAAAAAAAGAATCAACAGAGCAGCAGACACAATATATGGCAAATTTCCTGATGATTTNAAAAAAAAAAGCACTGCAGTAAAATTAGCAATATTTATTTTAGTGTATTAACAGCCAGCTAGAACATCCTAGGCAACCACTTAAGCAAGAAATTCTTGTCTAAATGCAGTATAAACACTATTCTCGTTCTCCGCATAGGATTTTCTATGGCAGGGAAAATAACTAAGCAAAGAGTCTTGCAACACCTATAAATACTTATGAAAATAAACGAAGAACTGGATTTACCAGCCCTAAAATAGACATAAAGGCCTTTTGGTTAGCTGCACTTGGAAAATATTTAGTCTTACTGACTGCCCAAAAAAATGGCAATTTGCAAAAAAAAAAAAGGCTTCATAGGAAAGCACCAGTATCCCATTACAATAAACTACAAAGCAATGTATTTGGTAACAGCTTTTCAAATATGTAGTTCTACTTCTCAGATTACCAGAGGCGATGTGAAAGCTAGTATGTCAGGCATCTTGAACTACGTCAGACAAGGCTGGCAAGATGAATAGAGGCTTTAATTTAATTAGTGTATGTACCAGCACCTGACCAAACAAAGGTGTGTCCAAGCTGAATCAACTTCATGTACTAAACGAGAAGCTTTGCCCAGTTTTAAAATGTGTAAAGCTGGCATTTAAATATACCAAACCACCGAATAAAAAAGTCTGGGAAAGCAATCTGAAAGATTTCCGTCAAACCTTCAAAGAGGATGAAGGTTATGCCTTGTCTAGTTCTGCTCATGTGTAGCAGTCTTGGGAAGATTTCAGGGTCTTTCCATAGGAATGTGATTTTTTTTTTTTTTAATTCCAGTGCTGAATGTGATTCAAGAATATAACAAAAAATGTCTCTTCTCACAGTATCAGCAGATCAAAGACACTTTAGAGCCATTAGAAATTCATTAGCTATCTCCGCATGACCAGAAGTAGATTGTAGCCACTGAAAGGAAATAATTCTCAATGTGTTAACACAAAGCTACATTTAATTCTGGATTGTTTCTTGAAGGAAGGAAAGGAGGTTAAAGTTAGTGAAAGTGGATAAAGCAAAATGTGTCAAGAAAAAATCCTGGATAAGAATAAAGCAAAGAATGGGCTAATACTAGTCCTTTCTTTGACGGCTGGGTTTGATCTTAAACATCTTTTCAATCTAAAAGATTCTATGGTTTCTGCACTCAAAAAAACTTGAGGCTAAAATCTTTTTCGATCATTCAAGTGTTTGTGTTGCATTGCTATACACAATTCAGATTTAAAAGACAGTATATCTACACCTTAATATTTAATTAATCTAATGCAACATTGTTGAGTAGAAGAATGCCCACTATGAAACTATAAAGCAAAAATCCAATCCACTTAGGAGCAGAGTCCTGGAAATAACTATTGTATTTGTTATGACAGCATAAAGTTACGTTGAAGTCGCTTTTAGAGTCTTTTCTTTGTCAGGTGATATGGGAACTCACATGTAAGAGAAAATAAGGAGAATGATGGGAGTGAGATGTGTCTTAAAGCAGGATTAAAGGACTTTAAAAAATTATACCTTCACTTGATCTTAAATATTTATTTAATTTCTTGCTAATTTATCCAGAAATAATTACTGGAACAGTATTGGAAAGATCAGAAAGACAATCAAAATGGACATTCGCATCTACTTTTATGTAACCATAGCTCTTTCCTCGATAAGCTTCCTTAAAATGAAAACTGTCTGAAATGTACCATCATTTCTATCTCACTGTAGAAAGGTGCGTTTTAAAATTCATTTCTTCCCTTTGCAAGACAAAATATATTTCAAAGAAAAGAAAACCAAAGTAAATGCTAATTCTCTGCCTTATCCCAAGGAATCAAGCCACCCCACCCCCCCAAAAAAAAAAAAATTAAAAAAAAAAACCCCACACTTACTTTTGAAAGAAACACAAGTCTAACAAGTCTAAACAGCCAACCAGAGTTAAAAAAAATTAAAAAAAGTATTTTTAAGTGCCTTCCATGATGAGACCAAATCACAAATTGATTTGGGCACATCATCCATAACTTAAATATTAGTTATTTGGAAACATGCCTTGATTTCTAAACTAAGTATACAATGGAAATCTGCACCAAAGCCAGTAATACTAATCTCAATCCTGATTTAATAAAACATCCCACACTATGGAACAGAAGGAAATTTTCTGTTTCAATACCATTCTGCCTGGCCATACGGATTGGAGCTTATATTTTCTGAATCTCCAGTGACTATTTTTTAACGCGTTGACTGATATGCAAAGTGGGTAAAAAAAAAAAAAATAAATCAACTTCTGCATTCTTTTAAAACAGGCGCACATGAAATTGTGATTCAACAAAATATTAGGCTATAAATCTCCTCTTAACCAAATAAAATCTATGGCATCTGTTTAGCCTAATTTACTCTTCCCCTTAAATGGGAGTTGGAAAAGAAACAGGTTCATCTTTTTATGTAATTACTATGTTGACCTGCAAGTTTGAAACTAATTGTACAAAGTGTTGCAGTAATTACTTAGGATTAACAAATCACTGTAATTTTATGGACTTACAGCAGGCTACCAGTTTAAGGCTCTTAAGTAACCTGCAGAGATGGTCATGCTTCTTCAAACAGAAATTTAAATTCTAAAATGTTATTTAAAACAAGAGTTTCACATCAAACAAAACTTAAAAGTACTTCAAAAGGATGAAGCGTGCAGAGAAGTTCTGCCACATTAGACAACTTTGAACCACAGCAAGCATTTACAATTCATGCATTTTTCTTATAGTCCAGCCTCTTCCTCAGAAAGGCAGCAGTACAGCAGGGGAAAAGAAGAAACAAAAACCTGGCAGAACCTCCAGTGGGAAACTGGCAACCAAAACAGGATGCAAAAATGCAAGAGCAGCTCTGAAACCACAGTGGCTTCAGAAGGACCACCAGTTGCCTGGCTGGCTTCTGTCTTCTGAATGGAAAGATTCTTATTCCTATGCTATTTTTCTAACATCTATAATATAAAAACGTTGCACATGCAGCACAAGCAAGTGTACTCACTGTGGGATTTCAGATGACTTAAAGAAAAGATAATGGCTTACATCACATAAGCAGTTTGTCTTGGCAGTTGTTTGGTACCTTGGTTAAAAGCTCACCGCTTCAAGCACATAGCAGGCAGTAAAGGCAGTAAAAGGCCTGGCAGAAGCTTAATATAAATAGTAACAGACTTAAGACTCCAATGAAGTAGTGTCAATAGTTCATAGACGGAACAAAAAAAGAACAGAAACACAAACCACTAAAAAAACCCCACAGGTACACATAAACTCAAGCGAAAAACAAACTTGTAGCGATTTCAAGAAAAATGCTTCAGAGAATAGGAGATAATTGAACACTAATCATCTATTCCATTGCAATTACAGAATGCATTAGATCATTTTGCAGTCTGAAGATGAGCCTAAGCACAAAAGCCAGGTTTTGATTTCACATGCCCAGTACTGCATGCAGAATTGATCATGAGATCAAAGTAAATGTAGAGTGTTTACATGAGCTGACAAAGCAGCAAATTTCCTAATACATATTTAGAGTATAAGCTTATCATCCAATATGAAAGGAATTTATGTAGCCCAACACTGTTTACAGGCCGATTATTCAGTCTTATGGCTTAAGATACACACATAGTTACATTACAGACTTGCAATAATTTAGAACTCCTCCTGGCATCTAAAAGGAAACAACTAGGGGCACACGGACATCCCCAGTCATTGCTCCTTACAGAGCACACGTGTTTATGGCATGAAAGCGACATGGTTGCATAAGCACCTTCTAACTCACTGGCTGCATTCAATTATTGAAAGATCCAGCAAAACACAGAGACAGAAGGACTTAAGTGTCAGTTATCTCCCAGAGCTGTTTGCAACCACCACCCTGAAAAGAAAAGGCTTTGGCGATGCAATCTACAGCACACAACAGCTGTGTCAGCACAACTGAAGGGACAAGAGATGAGGATATTCTGGGAGGGATTTCCTAGTAGAAGCAAACTGCCTATCCCTGGCATTATAGTCACAATCAGTTGTGGAGGACAAATTTTTATATGATTATTAATGATTTCAAAGAGATTAATTTCAGAATGTGACACTCAACTTATTACTTAGCTCCCACTGGTCATCTAAAGGGGATACCAAATTGGTTTGGCTATCAGAAGAGTAATTTTCGTATTTCTGCAAAGCTTAGACTTGCATGAAATATGTCATGTTTTCCTAAGCTTTTCAAGCTCAAGTTGACATGATACCCTTACTACATCTTACCAAAATTATGAACAGGCCTTTTTATTAGCTCACTACATTATTAATTCAGAAGTGGTACCCCCAAGTGTCAAAGACTGCCCTCCATCTCAAAACTATGCAACACATTAAGAGGCACGGTACTGTAGACTATGGTCAAGCACAGCATTTCTCCTATTTTGAGTCATCTCCTCTATAAAAAGGACAATTATATCATGAGCAAACCTAGAGAAACCTGTTAGAGCCTCAAGAATCTTTTTACAACACATTAGCCATCGTCTTCAAGTATACATACATAAACAAATCCTTAACACGGGAAAAACTCTGAACTTCAGCTGTAGACATTGCCCATCTGTCTGATATTGCCTGTGCTGGACAGACTGAGGGAAATGGAGAATTTTATGTTTTGCAATTCATTGTACATTTCTCCTATTCTCAGTTCAGATTTGGGAGAGGTGGGGGGTGAGGCCGGAAATAATCCCCCCTTTCAGCTTCTAACATGAGAACAAGAATTTGAGAAACACGTAAAATTTCTGCAAGTGCCCAAAGTTCATGAAAGCTTAAAGGACATCAGTTGTAGCACACTCAACACAAAGGAGGCAAAAATGTGAAACTGTAAAGACATAATCGGAACATCCAAAGCCTTAACTCAACCTCCCCCATCCTAATTTTCAACAAAGAAGGGAAAAGGAAGTAATCAGGCACTTACCACATACCTCAGGTTATCAGTTCACATAATTTAGTTTCAAAACATCAAGTCTCAGTATGCTAAAATGGATGGGAACTGTGCCCTCCCAAAAGCTCCCAATAGCTTATAGAAGTTCATATTTTTTCTCAGAAATGAAGTCTGTCTTGGTTTTACAGCAGATGGACGGGATATTTTGTCAAAGGATTCCTATATTATCTACATACAGTAACACCAGGACCATTATTGAGAAATGAGGAGCAAAGTGTTCATGTGAAACGTGTAGCACTGGGCTCAAAGTCAGGAGCAACTTGAGACAAAATTCTCAGGGAAGTTATCCAACACACAGCTCTCCACTGGTACAGCTGCTGCTGTTATTGCATCCAATTTAGGTGTCTAAGTGCAGCAAATTCCACTAGGATTATTAACAGCTCACCTCCTATTTTAATATGAATTAAATTATGATACAATAGTTGAGTAACTGAAAGAGGTCAACACACTGGATATTGACACTTTGCAGCAACCCAAGCTTTTATTCGTTAACAAAAGGGAGTAGGGAGGAGAGAACAAGAGCCACTAATCCCAGCTCCAGCAGGAAGTAATGATCATTTCAAGGCTACACACATGCACCCAAATCACTTGCAACTCATAGTCTGCAGTTCAAAACTGTCATATCGCAGATGATTACATGAGTAGGATGTCTGTCTCTACTACATCCACAGCTAACAGCAAAATCAGCTGTCCCCTAGTGCTTTAGTTGTTTTAAGACAGCATATTACAGGATTGTGTTACAATTAACATACCTGAACATGAGAAACCATGTGCAAATATAAAAAAAATTATTTGGCCATTCTTGCAGGCAACATACTGATGAGATTTGAGACTGAGTTATTCATTCATTAATTTTTGATGCCAAGCATCAAGTGCCTTCTGTTATCATTAAAAGCAAAACCATTTATGGAAGTAGATATGTGGATATATTAATTTATTTTAAAACTGCCCACTGGCATTAAGAGGAAGGGACATCAAAACCCTGATTCCAGTTCCCCTTCTGTCAGATAAATTGCATGGTTCCCTTTCATGCCCATCATGTGGAAATCTGGAAGGACACTGCATTACTGAATGTTTTCAGTTAAAATAAAGTCCATACAAGAATTTGTCTCTTTTAACTGAGATTTCTCAGGTAACTTCCTGTTGAACGCTGCAGATTACAGAATGAATAAATATGAGCTGAAGAACACATGTTTGACCAACAGTCTTAATGACATTTACATGGTAGACTCTTCAACTATACTAAACAAATGGAAAGGAAAAATGCAGCTAAAACACTTAGGGATTGGGGGGAATATCTCTATAAAAGGCTGGAAGAAAATTTCAACCAGACAAGTCACAATATGCTGTGCCAACCATATATGAAAGCATACAGTACAGAGAAATATTATTACTATATGCTTAATAAAGCTAATGGTCATGCAATTTGCAATTATAAGAGCAATTGTTAGAAGATTAATGGCATCTATTTCTTTTCTTTTTCATATTGGGGAAGCTTAAAGGTGAAGTTTGCTTCAAGAAATACAGTCTTTTTCTAGACTTTGTATGTCAACATAGGAACGGAAAGGAAACTTATTAAATTTGAGGAATAAAGCTTACTTTCGGTGTTTTTGATGACTCTTGGGGGGCTGGGTAGACAGAAAGCAGGGGACAGTGGAAAAATAGGGTAAGATTAAAAATATACATATATTGCAGCAGGGCTGAGACACCACTGTTGGGATTTCGGTCTCATTGCGATCAGCAGTTCAATAGTTGTCTCAGAGAAAACAGTCTTGCTGTTGGAGTTGATATATATAAAAGCATCCTATTGTCTTCCATCGTTGCCCTGGGAGAACTCCATAAAACACTGTTAGCACAGAAAACAGACATAAGAATACTGCCTTCTGTGATGTTACAGTCACCGTTGAGGCAGCTCCTCTTAGAAGAGAGCTCAGTTATCAGTCTGTAAACTTTTTCCTTAAAAATTCTAAAGAATGTATATGACAGTTTATTGTAGTCATCATGGAAACGCTGCCATTTCCAGTGATCTGTAACTACTTTATAGTACTTAGTACCAGAGCAAGAGAGAAGTTATCTGCTGAAGATTGTTTCCTAGGTGCTCCCCTCTTCCAGTGCTACTCAACTCAATATGCACAGGCTGCAAAAACTTAGTAGGCCACATCTGTTACTTACTTTACGTTACTGTTTTCAAGTCTGTACAGCAAACAGCTTCCTTACAAAGATTTGTCTTCATTACTGCTACAAATCCATGTTTTGTTGAACATACACTAGGAAGTTTACCCAGCATAAAATAGTGAACTGGTATGTCTCTGTCAAAGATATTGCTACTGTTCCAAAAAACACAACACAAGCTTTCAAGTTTTACATAATACATTAGACCTAAAAGAAAGGGGAGAAGCAACACATGCAGCAGATTTTTCACATCAATTCTGGATTTACCCAAGTATTTGTCCAAAGTGATGGGAATAAAGCAGTCCTGCCCAGTCTTCTACAAGAGCATCACACCTCCAGCAACCCCACTCTTCCCCCAGTTTCCCAACACCTATGATAACTGCGTGTGATGCAGCCATGTATATCAATTTGCATCCAAGAGGTAAAATGGTAGTGATGAGGTTTCTACTATTTCATTCCTCCCACCAGGTACTTACGTAAGCAAAAAACTTGTGCCCCCTGAGGTATTCGTAAGTATGAAATCAAGCCCCTACAGTCCAAGAGGTTTAAGTTTGGGGCACATTTGCAATTTGAACTCCTATCTTCATCTAGCCATGAACTACTGAAGGTGCTAAAAGGGCATACCAACACCTTCGAAAGAACGTGTTACCCTTTTTTTTTTTTTTTTGTTAACAAATAACCCTGGGGCTGGGAGAGAGAAAAGAAGGTGACAATAAGCACAGTAAGAGACAAGAATTGGAACGAGGAAGCTGCAAGAATATTTTTTTTTCACTGACAGACACCATGCAAATCTTAGAAGAAAATTAACTAAGGAATTGTGTGGAGTGCTCAGCTCGGGCAGGAAAATTGATGTTGGTTTGTTCAACTGAACTATGCATTTCTCTCTTCTTAAATTACACCACAAGCATCTTGTAAATAGTAAATCAATGTGAGAGGAATTATAATTATCCTGGAAGATTATTACTGTGTTCTTGGCTCTGTAGTTCACAGGAGGCAATTTTACACTCCTTTTATTTATACTTCGCTTTTGACTGGACATATGACACCCTGCACTTTTGTTTTTTCATTCTCACTTGAATGGATTATAAAGCAAACTGTGCTTTGTGGGTTAACACCACTATCACAGGAATTACCTTACTGAATGTTAGTGGAAGTCTTTGAGCAACTCCAGCAGAGTCTGAGATGTCTCTGAGCACCTACTTGTTGAGCTGTGACTATGGGTCCCAGTCCATGCTGCTGGGTACCCTACACAAAGAGGGCTGCGAGTCACCAGCTAGTGGATTTTCTGTTCAACAGCAGAAATACAGAAGCATCTGAGGCCCTTACTTTTGTTATATTAAATCTGGAAGAGTTTACACTGTGTAATGGTTTATCTAACAATTAGCTACATTCACTTCTCAAATTTAAGATAAATACATTTCTCCTTACAAACTGGAGTGGTGAGGTCTCATTTGCTGAGTCTGCCTTTCTTAGAAAACCCCCATGAAGCCAGAAAACAAGGGACTACTCGGCAAAAATTTAT
Organism: Nycticryphes semicollaris; assembly: GCA_013400055.1. Lineage (NCBI taxonomy): Eukaryota > Metazoa > Chordata > Aves > Charadriiformes > Rostratulidae > Nycticryphes > Nycticryphes semicollaris. Next base: position 327,269 of record VXBJ01007097.1, on the reverse strand, counting down.
AACTCTCTGGACCAAATATGCACACATTTTTAACTGATACTTCTAAGCACTGTTTTTATGATTAGTCTGCTATTCACAGGGCTTCTTGAATATTCAACTGTAGCCTCTTGCCTTAGACTCCATATCTCCTCCCCTCCAGCTCTCAGGTAAACAAACAGCCCAAATGATGCTACCACACAAGTGGCAGAAGAACCAAGGGTACAGAAAAGGGCATTGCTTAGAGAAATGCTCTTCTGACCCTGCAGGAGCAAACCTGCTGGAGAAACTTGTGACCCACTGTGCAAATATTTAAAGAGGAAAAAGAGTGCTATGTTTTCAAAACTAAACAATAGCATCATGAAAGCTATAAAATTAAACAACTGTATAAATATGCTACAGAAGTAAACAGCTGTGGATATTTAAGACACCATTTAACTAACATTGGTCTGTCTGAACTTGGCTTTTACAAAGAAGTGAATTCTTTTCCCATCAGACACAACTGCAGGGAGCATCCTTCATTATTTAAGTCTTCCGCACTTGTTTCAATTGTGGCTGGCATCATTAGGTCAAAATTAGGTAAGGTCAAGAGCAGAAGATAGAAATCAATGAGTTCTTGCTAAAAAGGGGAGTTGAAAACACACAAGCATTCTAGCTTGTTGACCATCAATAAAAACCAAGGCATAAAAGTAATGTACAGTTAACGGTAGTGTTATTGAGGCTCAACCACAAGAACAGGGAGTCAGTCCAGTTGCAGAATGCTGACTTCAAGATCTTTGCATCTGTTACTTTTTGAGTATATTTATTATTAAGAAAAAATGCTATTTTCTTTTCATGTTGCTGCTATGTATTGCAAAATTGCCATCCAATTCGGATTGTAACAAGCAACAATAAAATTAAGTAGTTTCTTTTACATTTAACTGCAATCTGTGTGGAGTCAGCAAGCAATGCTGGGGTTTCAGATATTTATGGATTTAATATTTTGTTAAATATAAAAACTAAAGCTTTTGAAACATGATTAAAGACTCCAAGGCAGTTAGGTTTTACAAAAGGTAAAAACAATACTGAACAGAGACATACATAAACAAAGAAAACCTTCAAGAAAGTCACTTACATAGTGGTTTACTATGTCTGATAAAGTTACGGCTGAAGTAAATTTAGTTTGAGGCCTACAATTTTATTAACTAGTGACGTGGCTGAAGTTTTCAAAATATGACCTTAGTAGGGCATCCTTAGCTTGACCAATTTGAAATCACTTGTGCTGAATAGTTCTATACTTCCCTTAACTGCAACAATAGTGTTATTTTATTAGCAATGTACTGTTGAACAATAAAGTAGAGAATAGGGATAATTTCTTCAACCATCCCTGTCTGAGAAGTCACAATTGACTGGATCTGTCCAGCCTAGTGAGGACAGAAGCAATTCACCAGCCACTTAGATTATAGGAGCTAATGACAGCATTAACAATATGGATTTAGAGGGCAGTTCATGCAAAACCGTTTAGCATTACTGAGATCTCCAATTGAAAAATTTAGTTATTTATGCTGAAAGCCAAGTCTTACAGTGAAAAAATATATATATAAATTGCTAGGAGAAGCCTTACTGTCTGTAGGATAGAATATGGCTATGCAGTTAAAATATTGGCTGTTTTCCCCTATTGCTCTTACAGCATTCTTCCCTTCTGCCTATCCATAAAGCAGCTTATGGAAATCTCACGAGCAACCCTAGGAATTTCACACCCTTTCAGGAATCAACTTTTTCATTCCTAGAGCAAGCAAGTCACAACGGCTTGTAGTTGTTAACATAATGCAGGTGTTTAGAGTATGAGATGTGCCTTGCATGGGTGTCCGTGATGTTTATGCAATTGTTTCATCAGTAATAGCGCATACGCAACACCACACTTTAATGCCACATGGGGCCTCACAACAGCAGGCTACATATTTAGTCTTTGACAAAATAGACAAGAATCTTTAAGATTCACTTTTATTCTCTTCACAACACTCCTGTGATCGTGTAGCAGCCTATAGACAGAATGAAAATATTACTATGCAAATATATACTCCTGTCAGTTAATTATTAGCCTCTGAGCCCAATTGTCTGGTGTTCTTAGTAATGTCCTTCATGCTCACCATCTTTCACAAATGAACAGAAAAACACCTTCTTTCCAAAAAAGTAATCATCTAAAATGCTAAAAAAAAAGAAAAATAATATGGCAATGCAGGATAAATGATACATAGGAAGTGGTATTCCACCAAAAAAGTAGCTTTAAAACTTCAACATGAATAGAAATTAGTCTTTATGCTGAACTAGACAGACCCTGCTGTTGAAGTTTCTCTTGCTCATTGCATTTTATGGTCTCTTTTTGCTGAAATTTCATTAAGTGGTAAATGTTAATGCAAAAGTACAAGTTTCCTAATATTCTTAGAAGACCAGATGATTCTCCAATTTTCCTCATGGTATTTTACAACAGAAGATATTACTTCAGGAAATATGTCTTCTTTTACGTCACATCAGCTTCTTGAAGACAGACTAATTATCAAGGCTGTCATTTCCTAATATGTACTTATGACCCATCTGGAGGTGACTTTAGAAAATGTTACCAGTTCAAACAAATCAAAGTAAAACCCAGTATCAGAAAGAAGGATGTCAATGGATGCATGTGCTTCATATCAAAAGTATAAAAGCACTGAGAGCACAGAGATGATTTTTGAGTCTACAATGATGTCAGTAAGCGGCTCTAGCTCTCAACTGTATTTGGATGACCCAGAGAAGTCAAACACTTTTTTTAAATACGTTTTAATTAAAAATAATGTTAAAAGTTGTAAGAAAGGCACACCTCCACAAGCACTTTTTCAGGTGAAGACTTAGAATACCTGAGAGGGAAAAATAATATTAAAAGAATTATCAAAATCATGTCTTCCTAATAACTTCTTGTGAGAACATCCAACTCTTCCCAGATGTTCAGCATCTTAAGAATAGGGCTCTTTCTATTAGGATTGTTTTTTATTAAAGTCAAAGGAAGAAATTAAATGTAAATATGGTATTAAATGATTTACAGAAAGAAAGGCCCAGCAAAGGCCATAAACACCGCTAGAATACTAAACTTTTCAGAGAATAGGAAGGCACAACAGACACTGAACTCTTACAGTCTTACAATCATTTTCTTGATAAATCAGGTGTTTTTGATATGGCCCAAGACACATAGAGATTTTTAAAAATAATTTGAAAATTGTAATTGGTGAGGCTAGCAAAATTGGTGAGGCTAACAAAAAAAGAAAAAAGCAAAGACCCCTCCACTCACAGAAGTGTTTTGGCATAAACTTACATGTAGGATGCTTTCCTGCATCAAATCATGTCATTAAACTGTAGACAGTCACCTTGCATTCAATTATAGTTCCTTATTATTTGCGTTCCAATTTCACTATCTATATTGGAATCTCTAAAATACCTTTTTATATCTGCAATATATCTTTTATATTGGAATCTCCAATATATTGGAAAGTGTTTAGATTACTGTAACAGTTTTTTTGTTCAGTTTCACTTTGTAAACAATTTCCAACAGATGCTTAAAATCTTCTCAGGCAAGCATCTCACTGCCAAAGATCAAATCCCTTTGGACAAGGATCCTTAAAACAGTTTATATACATTAGTGTTCGGGGAGCAGACCATGAGAGACATAAGCATGCTTTTCCTGTTACTGACAAGCATTGTTACAATAGCCACACAAACTACTTACAGGAAAAGTGAAATTAGCAAGATTCATTAAGCCTTTTAAGCAGCTTCATGAAACATTCCTGAAGAAAACTATGGAAGAGATAACATCCAGTAGCCTCCCTGCTCTTTAAAGTCAGCTGGCTCACCTCATCTTTCCCAATAAATCAGAAATTCCTGAGACTGGGTTAAGACAAAGCCCAGTTGGCCACATACATATTATCACAGAAATAACGTCTGTTCTCTTGCTTAAAATAACTTTTCTTTGGCTCTAACCCTGCAAAGTAGCTCTATTTCTTCAAGATCTCTTGTCATTCTGGCTTTTCATCTCATTCTGCTGTAAACCAATAACTTTGTGGGGCTGCCACCAGAGTCCTTCTGCGGAGACAGCAGCAGGCACTTTCCACTGCTCCTGGACTAGGAAGGGTAAAGGCAGAGTGATCAAAGAGCACAGGCACACTTCAAACGGCTGCTATTTAAGGGGAAGCAGGGGAGGAAAGCAGTAGGTGTTAGAAAAAACCCATGCAAGTTCCCGCTTTTTGGGGGCCTGTTATACTAACAAATACAGAAGGGAAAGAGGCCAACTCTGTGCCTGCTTTGGAATTTCAATGTAGATGGTGGGGACTGCATCTTGAACATCCTTTGAATCTTTCACCACCATACCTACTCTGTAGAAATGTCACTGTATTAAAAAATAGCTTAATGCTTAAGAAAATACTGTAAACAATCAGAAGTCTGTGTAATTAAGGTTTTGTCACAGAATGATCTCAGATGTTCCAGATATAATAATAACTCCAAGGACAGGAGGCATTCCCTATAAATTGAAGGAAATCCCCTAGCAAAGTTGCAGATACTGCAAAATGAAGTTTAACTTTGTAGGTTCTCTGTCTCACAGTTTATGAAAGTGAGTGCCTAGATGGGGGGAAGAAAATTTCTTTTAGAACTAGTGAAACTTTTCCCAGTAGAGCATTCCTGNCTTTTTTTTTTTTTTGAAAGTCAAGTTTTGGAGCAGATACTTCCAAAACTGTCATAGCTGTCTGTATACATGAACACATACATACACACAAAAAAATAAGTGAGCGTTTTACATATTATTCAAAGCATAACAGATGGTAGGATAATTCACCTACTAAAGCACGCCATATAGAAGCCAAAATATTTCAAGCTTAAGCGTGGTTTGGTTCTTTTTCTAAGCACTATCCAAGTAAATGAAGCAGAAACCCAATAACTGTGTCTTCATTAAAACTTCTCATCTTTCTAGAAAAAACAACCAACATAATTTCCCTACCCCCATAGGAAACATTTATTATTCTTCAACTGACTGGTAGAGGGAACCTACACAATTGGCATTTTCTGTAAGAGTTTGAGAGGAAGACACTACTGCATCTTCACAAAATACAAGCATTTCAGATAGGTATACTAACTGGTTCAGTGAAAACAAATAAATTAGAAATTACCACCTCTACCCCAATCAGCTATAAGTGAACCACACAAAAAGACACCAAGTCATGAACCTTGCATAAATAGTAGGATAAACTACTAGCTTGTGGGTTTTTAATCCAAGAGATTTATTTGTACTTCTGGGTTAAAAAGATACTAAGATCTGGTGAAGTTGAGATCTGGAATTTTTGTTAAAACAAAAGTACAGTTAATATATGTCATTTTAGCATCACGTCTCTAGTAACATTTACAGTTTTCAAAATGGAAGTGTGACAAATTCTGATTAGCACATATATTTTTGTTCTGAACTGAAAAAAACCCACCCTCCCTTTAGGCTAATTTGCTTTAAAAAAACCTCTCAAAAATTACCCTCTCCCAGCTTTTTTGGATAGAGCTTACAGTTAAAATTGAACCCATTAGCCACTTTTGACTGCATAATTATGGCCAACCTTGCAATTTGATTATGAAGCCATCTAATGAGTCTGCACATAGACAACAAATTAAGTTAAATGGAAAAATAACAATGGCCTAAGAAAGTGCATAGTGGAGTCATTTTACATGCCTATTTGAGTGAAAAACTACTTCATAGAAGCAATTCTCCCTATACAAAATTAGATCGTTAACCCAGTGTCACTTTTAAGAGCTGAGATTCAGTGGCTGGTGAGCTGATAACCCTGATGATTTAAAGCAAACTGTCTGCCATCTGCCTGATATTAATCATTTTAGTCTGCAAATTTGGGATAAGGCAAAGTTGTTGTCAACTCCCTTGTATTTTTGCTGAGGAACACAGCAAGGCACTCTTATTTAGGAGAATGAACTCGATATTTAAAAAAATAAATCTAAAAAAGGGAGGAAGACTGAATCCAAGTAGCTTTCTAGGCCAGTTACTGCAGAATGATTTTCTGTGTCTTTACACAGATGTTGCTTACCTGGCCAGCTGTTTAATCAGTCCTTCCATACGTGTATGCATAACTATATGTACCTATTACTATTACAGGTATCTAACTATAGGACAACTATAGCTAGCTACAAATAACCATCAGATTTACAGTCATAAGGAATAAGCAAGAGAGTTACTACAAAGCAAGTGTAGTACACACTGCAAGTTCATGATATTACGCATTTGTGTTTCTAGAGACACGAGATTTTTATAGGAATCTCACTTATTTAGAAAGGTTTTAAGGCTCAGCTCAGGCAGAGATCTTGCAAACATGAGAAGAGCTCTTCCCCCATAATTCATACAATAGAAAGTAAATAAAATCCTATTAAAAAACAATTCAGTTGTCCTAGGAACTAGCTTGTGGGTTTATTTTAACAATAGCAACCGTGACAGATTCTGCAGGACCAGGATTAAATGACTGAAAATACCCCCAAACAAAAAAAAAAAGTGCCCTCTGCTACAGAAGTCAACCAAAGTAATCAGAAAGCCTACTGCCCTGGTTCACAATCCTCAAAATGCCAAGCTTTAGTTTATAAAATGAATTAAAGGACACGGGGAAATACTGACACCTTAAGCAAAAACAAAACAAAAACAAACAAAAAACAAAAAACCACCCAAACAAAAATGCCCATCAATTTCAGCTGCTACAGCACAGCTGACCCCATTCAACATTTGATACACCAGTTCCTTGCTTTCTCAGGACACACAACAGCCTTCCCCAGCTACAGTCTCACCCAAGAGATTTCTGGGCTACTCTGAAAATAGGCAGGGGGGTCATTATGTGCCAGAATCTACATTTCAACACCCCCATCTCTGAGGCCAACACAAAACTAGTACCATACAGACAGAGCAGCCTGATCTTCTTGAATCCAGTCAAGGTGCCAAGAAAGTCCAACAATGAGGATCTGACCTTTCCAAGATGTTATTGTTGGATACTCTCACTGCCACAGAATGTACAACAAGAGCAACAAGAGCCAAAGGTGCTACCAGTGACATTGAGATAGCCTGTATTCTACAACACTTCGTAGTAAAAGGCATAGGACACAAATTGGAAGCATCTGGTCATAGAAAGAAAACATCAACAAGGTAGGACACAAGCTTAGAAGCCACTTCCCCCACCCAAGATCAACTTTATAAAGATTTGATTTCTACATTACACACAAATGCTGCTAGAAGTCAGGTAGCTAGAGATTTAAAGATAGCTGCCAACCTGCATAAAGGTCTGGTTATCCAAGAACACAAGGCTTTTTACTAACATAGTTGAGAAACATTAAAGTTACCTATCTCAGGTACAACTGTGTAATCAAAGGCCACTTAAAATTTAGACATTAAGTTTGCTTTTCTGATTCTTGCTTCATCCAATCTATTTCATGATCATTTATTTTCCTGTTGACAGTTGAGGTCAGTGCAAGAGCAGTAAGTCATATCTCACACTTCAGGAGTTTATGCAATAGCTGGCAACCACACAATATTTCTGACATCTGGGAACTAATTTGCAAGAAAAGCTGGTGAAATGAGGCCATCCTGAGTTATAAACACAAGTCTAATGATATCTTCCAGCTTTGCAGATCACTTTTTATAGAGTGGAAACTATGCAATTATGTGTATAGTTTCAATTGTCATTACAAAATCTTTCCTATAAACACCTCTTACTTAATCAATTAAACAAACCATCACTTTACATGGTTCTCTAAAACACTAGCACAAGTTATAATACTGGAGAAACACTTTAAAAACATGAATAATAAAACCTTGCACTTCACACACACACAAGGAAACAGAAACAATAGGGATATTAAGCCCAAAAGATTCAGCTCTGTATATTCTGGAGTTTCTAAAAACCAGCAGCTGTCCTGAATAATTTTTCTGTTGCAACACTGGACGCATATGCAAAACCATTCAGTAACTCTAAGTTTATCTATTGCCTGCTCTGACATTTGCCCAATCTTCCACCAGCCAGCCACCACACTTTGACATGTTATGAGCTACCTGTACATCACAAGGTAACGTATAAATATGCAGTCTTGACTAGGCCCATAGGTGCTCAGTTTCCTCTCCATATAAAATAATTTCAAATATAAGCACTTTGCTAGAATATCAGGTCTTTATCCTTGCCTGTTTGTCACAGTTGAGGCCCTTCTCTCAGGTTCCCCTGTCCCTTTCGTTATTGGTGATGAATTATTAGAATATTAAACACACAAAAAGTTTGTTATTGTGAAAAAATGGTTGCTTTCCTTGCCAAAAAAAAAAAACCAAAAAAAAACCCAAACAAAAAAAAACCACCAACCACCCTCTGCTGAGCCAATGAAAAACCTCCAATGACAGAGAAGCCCTTACACACAGCTTAAGCACAGAAAATTCGGCATGTTCCTTGTCAGAGAGGAATGGCAATTTTGGCCTGGTACCACCCTGCAGCAGATCAGCAGCTTGGAGCAGCTGGTTCTGCAGACTATATTATACCATACACTCTTCCTGGATTTCAACTTCAGTTTATTTTGATTCCTTGAACCAAATGTCCTGACTGCATTTGCAGTTTGAAGCTGTCTGAAGGAAAGCTATCCAATGCTGCTTTGCAGAAACCTCAGCAGACCATTCTAGAAAGCATCATGCTGTCTTGGCAGCTGTCACACGCAAACAGCAGTGGCACATTACTACTTTCCCACATGGAAGCAAGCTGTATTTCTGCTCCTGTTCCTCGAGGATTGACAGCATCTTGTGTGTCATTACATCAAGGAGTGACACCACACTGAACCTCACTCCAATGCTGAGCTCCATGATCAGTCACGCAAAAGAAAAACATGAGGGAAGGAGTACCCATAATGTGATTAAGTCACCACCTTACTCTTTTAGATTGACTGTAGGCATCCTTGGATGTCAGTGTGCTCTTTTCAGTATCTTTTTCAGGAACATGGACCCTGGAACAAAACTGAGCCTGCACTCTCCTCAACTCCTATAAGCTACAGCTCTGGGGTGCTAAGTATGGATGACAAGGATTTGTTCTGGGTCTTAGCCCTGAGGGCACAGATGTTAAGCAGTTCCCAGTTTCTGAGTCTTCAAGGACCATCTTGACCATCACATACACTGCTGCTCTCCTCATACCCCACAGTAGCAATGAGGTTAGCAGCCTCCTGATCCTGCTGCTGCACTACCCTGCTGGCAGAGCAACAGTGGCCTCTCTCATGGCACAAGGTGATGAGCAGCACTGCTATTTCCTCACTGCCCTACATGGAATTTTTGGAAATCCAGGTATTAAAGACCTGAGTGGAGGATTTGAAGGGAAAAAAATAAGAAGTGGTCTATTGTGGAGAAAAAAAGGTTCAGAAAAGGACTTCAAAAGAGTAATGGAAGGTGGACAAAAAAAGAGTGGAACTACAGACACGAAGCAGAGCTGGTGCTAGAAGACCAACATTTGATACCAAGTATAAAGGTGCCCATGTCATTTAGCATGAACTTCTTGAATTGGGGAGCCCAGAAGCGGACACAGTACTCCAGGTGCAGCCTTAACAGGGTAGAACAGAAGGGGAGGATGACCTCCTTTGACCTGCTGGCCACACTCATCTTAATGCACCCCAGGAGGCCATTGGCCTTCTTGGCCACAAAGGCACATTGCTGGCTCATGATCATCCTGCTGTCCACCAGGACTCCACGGTCTCTCTCAGGAGCAGGTAAGCTCCTAACCTGTATGGGTGCATGGGGTTACTCCTCCCTAGATGCAGCACCCTACACTTGCCCTTGATGAATTTCATCAGGTTCCTGACCACCCAATTTTCTAGCCCATCTAGGTCTTGTTGACTGGCAGCACAGCCATCCAACGTGTCAACCACTCCTCCCAGTTTTGTATCATCAGCAAAATTACTGAGGGTACACTCTGTTCCCTCATCTAGATTGTTGATAAATATGTTGAACAAGACTGGACCCAGTACTGACCCCTGGGAAACACCACCTGTTACAGGCCTCCAGCTAGACTCTGCACTGCTCATCACAGCCCTCTGAGCTCTGCCATTCAGCCAGTTCTCAACACACATCTCTGTCCACTCATCTAACCCACACTTCCTAAGCTTCCCTATGAGGATGTTAAGGGACATGGTGTCAAAAGCCTTGCTGAAGTCAAGGTAGACAACATCCACTGCTTTGCCCTCATCCACCCAGCCAATTATGCCATCATAGAAGGCTATCAGATTGGTCTGATTGGAAGCAAACTCATAGGTACATAAATATATTTAGACAGGAAAGTTATCTTTATAACTATTTCAGTTTTTTAATATGCTTATTAAAAGATCAGCACAGATGACCAGGAGGTTGGTCTCTTCTATTATCTCAGTAGATTAATAATAAATAGACATATAACTATAAAAAAAAAAATCAAGTACCTATAGTGTCCTCAACACATGCCAGAAAGCATGGGTCATTCTGTATGTATAGTCCATGCTTAAAGTGTCAGAGGGTGGGGGAGACTTTGTGATAAATTAGTATTTTCCTCCTCAGAAACAGACCACTCCCTTTCTGATATCCTTGAATGACTCAAAATGATGAGAGTTCCCACAGATCAGCAAAACCTTAATTAATTAGTGTGCTCATGCTATGAGAGTGGCAGGCTCACTAATATAGTCCCTTTATTTTCAATCACTCATGAGTTCTGAATTAAGATGCTGTGCAGTAGGTGGAAATATTCATATGACTGAAGAGAAAAAAAAATAGTTTTATTTGACCAATAACACTCATGCCAAGTGAATCTCTGCATTGCTCATACAAGAATAAGGGTTCCTTCTTCTAAGCGTTACTCAGTAGCCATGTGTGTATATCCCACAAAAAAAGTCATTGGGTTTTGTTTGTCCCCTGTTGAACCTCTCATTGCCATAATGAATTCAAGACATGGCACCTTTCCATAACAATTGACTACTGATGACTTTGTTTTTAATACAGCAGCATACAGACAAAAATCAGGGAAGCTCATAATCTGTGAAGTTACTCTAGGAATTATATTAAGTCATGATGTATCTAGAAATATGAAATTCTAAAAAATATGAAGTCTGTTCTACTTTTTAGCTTTAGTATAACAATTACAAGTTATGTTTGGAATGTTATCAAATACTTCCTTTTTAAGTAAAGACTTTAAAACATATTTAAAAGCAAAAAATATGCTTTCAAGGTATCTGATACACTTGAGTCAGTGACTGCACTGAGCACAGATAACTAGTTATTTCCAAATCTTAAAGAAGAAATATAAAAAAATATTTTTCTGTAAAAAAATGGAAATAAAATTAATCATCACAAAACTTACTGTTATTTTAGTCTACTAGGGAATTACAGCCCATAATATAATGGGTAACAGTTTTTCCAGACCAACGTGATTTTGCCTAGTTCAATTTTTATTTAGTTAGTTTTAGCTGTGTTTAGAATACAGCCTTCATTATGCCAAGAGGATCTTTTTGTTCCTGTTTTGCCCACTTTTTGCATGTGAGTTTCCTGGCAATCATTTAACTCTCTTATAATAATTTTGTCATCTGAGATACCTTTCCTACCACTGAGTCAGCTCTCACTGCTACAATTACTGAATTTTAAAAATCAAGGCATAATTCCTTATTCTCCAACTGTAAAAGATCCTACCTCTACACACAGGCAAGACCTATTAATGCATGCACAATACATGATGCATTGGTTTTTTTTCCAAGGAAGCTATGACATACTAATAAATTTGCATTATTAGTGTACAGTGCTTTTACTGGACAGTAAAATGGAAAGTCACCCTCCTCCTGCCTAATCTTAAATTAGTCTTCAGATTCCAAACACAAGTTTAGATTCATCTTCTGTTACCTTAAGAAGTGACAGCCAGAGTCATTTTCCCCTCTTTAACAAGTTTCAGAAATTTCTTGACAGAGACTAATTTGCTAACAAGTTCTTTAAATCAGGCAAGAACAAGTCACCAGCCATTGGGAGGAAGCTAGAAATGGTTCCACAAATTCTGCAAAAGAAGTGGGTGTATTTGGTATCTGCTGAAGGATACTCCTTGGAACACTTTCTTATCTTAAGTTCTTAGTTTGTTTTCTTTTGGTGGATGATTAACTGATTCAGGGCCACAGTACAAGATGAGAGAGCAAGCAAAAGCACTTTCCTCGTACTAAAGCACATATCCAGACAGAGGTCACAAGCAAGGTCCCAGCCAAAAGGGGCTCTTTGAGGGTCACTCTATGACCCTTCTGGTTCGGCTTACGGCAGATTTTGTTGTGTATGCTCATCACCAGTACATGTGCAAAACAAGATTAGGTGGCTCACAATTTGTACAGCAAAGTTACTCCCTGCTGTACACCTGAACAGTATGTGTTCAGTATTCCTTCCTCTGTATGTTTTCCTTTCCCCTATTGCTTCTATCAGTTGGACTCCCTGTTTAAGAAACAAAGAAAAGTTGAAAGCTGGTATTTACTTCCATATTAGAAAAAAGCCATTAGATAAACTTTTTAATAGAATTAGTAATGAGGACTTCATTCAGACTAGTCACAATGTGACAAAGAACTCTGCAAAGTGCACTTGTCTGATAGAAAGAGGGAAATAAAACCAAGCAGATCATCTCTACAGTTTCATTCCAGCTTCTACAGAATGAATTAGGAAGAATACAATTTCCCTGTACTTTTTCCAATTTTTTTAAAAAAACTAAAATGTGTTTCAATTCCCTACTCTACTACAGTATTTTGTGAAATATTGGATGTTATTGAAATAACATTTCCAAGTCCTCCTTAAGAGTCCTCATTATAACCCAAATACTCTGCAAGTGTTACATGACTCAGACTGTTATAAGTAGGTTTTTTTGTTTTTAAACTGTCATGAGTTTTCAGCATAGGAATGTGTCTCTTGTAAACATTTCCAGTAGAAGAGGTATAAAGCTAGAGGTCTGTTCCCACTCTAACCATGATCATGGATTTAGATTGCACACAATCCTATCAGAATTCAAACCCTGAAATTTATCCTTTCCACCAGCTCAAAACTGTGGTGACTTGCTGGACATTCCACAAAAGACAACTTCTTTTCATTTTTCCTCTAAGATGAGTGTCTTCAAGCACAAAAAGATTTAGCGTTAACAAAGATTAACTAAAAGCATTAACTTCATTCTAAGATTCTTATAAAACAAGGAGCCTAAATGCAAAGACAGATGATTTTAAAGTGCTAAGTACCTTTACAAATCCTATTGAACCTTGGTTTAATTACACAGCAGCAAGTTGATTTTTCCACACACACCCTTTCCCCACCCCATGCCCCCCAAACAAAAAGGTTTAGCATACATTTCTGTATTTGCACAGCTTTCACCAAGTTCAAGCTTAAACCAACATGGTATGCCTTATATACTTCACATCCATCTCTTCATTGTTAGGTGGGAGACGCAAGATAATGTTGTACGTCACCTCTCAGTATTAGCACTGGAACATCCGTGTGCTTGGTTTGCTCTCTGTGAAAAAATTCTAGCGAGATAAGTATGCCCTTATGAACACTAAGTACTCTTAAGTACATACAGGTTTCTGTCATGCTTAAGTCTAAGTGCACAGCCATTACAATCCAGGTGCTGTTCACACCCAAAACCAAATTAACTCCCACTTATCCATACAGAGAATAGAAAAAGTAAATCCTTCTTGCATTTAGAAAGAAAGTTACTTTTATCTTGAATCTATTCCTCAGTAGGACAGAAGTATCAAATATACCAGGAAGCAATGTCGGTTCAAAGCTCCACAAAAAGATCTAGAAGTCTGAAATCTCTAATCAAAATATTCTTTGTGCTCTCATTTGAAATCTTCTTCTACAGAATTGAAAGAAGCTTAAGATTAGAAAGAGGGCATGGGGGAGGGGGGACAGAGGGACGGACAGGGGACAGTAGAAGCCTTCAGGTTTCCTGACCTGTCAGATTGGATTAGTATAGATGAATTGTGCTTATCGTCAACTGAAGATGCTAGAGAAATCCTAGAGGTGGTCTTTATCGCACCAATTTTTTTTCTTGCAGTGGCATAACACTTTTTCAGTGTTTTTCTCATCTCCCTATTCTCCAGCATCTATAAATACTGCACAACTTTCAGCAATCAAACACTGAAGATTGAAAGTCTCCTGTTGCAGGACTTTTTGATCAAGTCCTAGTCAGTCTCGCATACAGAGTGGCAAAAAAAAGAAGTCTGAAAGCACAGCTGAATTCAACTCATAAAAAAAATCTTTGGATACTCATTTTGTGCCTTACCGGTTTAGTTGTGTTATGTTTTCAGGAGGTGGAGTGAGCAAGGTTTATATCAAACAAAATCTCATCCAACAAAGTTTTAACGACTTAAGCATAAATAGGAGACTTAAAGAAGTAGACCTCTCAGTGCAGTTACATTAAGAAATGTCATCCTTCCCTTCACTGTCTATATATAATGTAGATTTTAACACATTTCAAAATGCAGTTCCTGTAGTCCCAGCATTGTTCACACACAAAACAGAAGCCTTGTGATTTGCTTACAAATACAATCATTCTCTTGGAAAGTAGCTTTTCAAGTGAAAATAAAGATCTTGAGCATGTTTTCTGTGGGTCTGTAATCCTATTCTGCTTTGCTACAGTGGAAGCCATATTAAATCATACTCTTGATGACATGAAGCCTAGTGTGCAAGAACACTGAAACTGCCAACTGCTGGTTCCCCCACCCCAACCCCACCCCCGTTCAATAGATATGGAGAAGTCTGTAAATAATTTGTGCAACTGATCTTAAACTGAAAATCCAGCAGCTAGAATATTTGTGTTACTGTACTGAGTGAGTGCCAACATGCAAGACTTCAGCAAGTCTTGCACAACCCAAACTCAGTTTTCATTTGTAAACATAAGTGCATATTGTAATATCTGAGTAACTTTGATGGTTTGTTTTTATCAAGATCTACACAGTGTTTGCAGTGTGCTGATATACGAGACCAAGTCTAGACCATGATATAGCATTAAAAACAAATTAATTTCACACTGAGGTTAATAATTAGAGCCACAGACAGTCTGTAAACACTTAAAGAATGATACAATTTATGTAGATTTACAATTACAAATCTTGTATATGTGCCAAAGGGCTTAAAAATGCATTGGCTACATTCTGAAGATGCTTCAGAATGATTACGTGATTCATGTTGCTAACCTATTTGAATGTTTTGCAGACATTGTTTCACAGCCCTTAACCTTCACTTGGTTCTACTAACTGTCATCTTCCCCTTTTAATTGAATACACTGAACATCCACATTGTAAGTTGCAGAACTGTATTTTGAAAAGTAATTACTACGTATAGACTTGACGTACCAAGCTTAGGCAACGTACTAAACACCCTCCTTTTAATTATGCTTGCTCTTACAAAGTTGATGGGTAGATTTTTCCACACGTTATCTCTTGCAGCCCTGAGGCACACGTTAATTCAGTCATTGACTATTGTCTCCCCAGTCTTCTCTAGAATTCATTTCGTAATTCTTGTCTCCAAAAATTCACATTTATGCAGCACCAGGAGGATAGGGGCCTGGCTTTCATAGGCAGAATAAAGAGAAGTCTCTTTCCATGGGTACATTCAGTTTTAGTGGTTATATTCTACAGTGATGGCACTTGGTGAGCCCTTACAGCCTTAGCAGCACTGCTGGTCTGGATACGGAGCAAATTCACAGATATTACTGCTCTGAGCTACACAACAGCTTGAAGCAGCACATTTATGTTAGGGAATTACCTGAATATATTAAATAGGTATTTCGACACAAACCCCAGTTTTCCCAAATGCGAGTACTTCTGTACCTGAACTATCACATATCCTACCATATTTCGGCAAGGCAGACGTTCACTGTGTCTGCCTGAAACACCCGAATCATGAAGCATATGAGCATTTCGCCATTACGTGACTCACAGCCAGTCTGCAGAAGGCTTGCTTTCACAAGTGGCTTCTCTGGCAGCCCATAAGGCACAAGTAATTCTAGCAGGAGGCATCTTCCCCCTGAGGTGGCCTGCCACATCCCTTCACGAAGCATGCCAGACCAGAAGCACATACTGTTAGCACATCACAAATTCAGGAGTGCCAACACCACTCTGAATAGGAAAGCTATGGGTAGACACACTGTGTGCTGCTGTGGAATTGCGGTTGTCTCCATGCCACCCTCTTCCTCCTTCATTTGGGTAACTAGCAAATGATGCAAGAGAGATAACAGGAACACCGCCATTACTGTATAATTTGTTTGGAAAGTTATTTTTAACATTTCAGGGGCTTTGAACTTCAGGAACATCATCTTCAAGGCTACCTCTGTGGCTGAAAACCTTTGGCATCAGCACCGAGATTGGTTAACACAGCGTGTAATGACTATTGCTAAAATTCAACATCCAATCAAAGAAACTAAAGGGATCTATTCTTTCTTAGCTGTGCCATGGAATTACTGGACCCTACCTGACATCCGTTAATGTCAACAGAAATTACATGAAAAATTTGCACATATACCAATGCGAGAATATATCCCTAAATTTAGAACAAAAGTATGCTGTTTGATGTACTATAGTGCTCTATGATTCCTTTGAGGTAATTTATGATTCTTGGCTATTTTTTAGCTTGCTCATTATTCAGGAAAGTCTTCCTAGAAAAAACGAAATTAAGGAAACAAGAAATATACCATCAGGTTACACACCTCACAAGCAAAAGCTTCTCTCCATGCACTGTGAAGGGCAGCAAAGATTTTAATGCCTAATCAACAAGCTGTGATCACTAGAGTAGGATCACTACCCAAAACCTTGTGGTTCAAAGAAATCAATGCCTAAAGGAAAGTACACTGGACACCCATGCAGCCTAAACCAAATTTATTTTGGAGGAAAACATGAAATGTGAATAGTAGCAGTGACAGAGTACCTTGCATGTCTCCACAGACTTCAAACTTAAGTTCGGTATCTTCCTTATAAATGTGTTTTGCCAGGAGGAGCAAGGTAAAATATTTTAGATATTTACCTTCATGCATTGTACATTTAAAGACTACTCCAACAAAAGAAGCAGAGAAAAAAGTCATAGGAAAGTAGATTGGAAGTCAGAAATTGTGACCTTGGATGTCATGATACTGCACATAGTGCTAAAACCCACAAAGAGAAATTTTGTGCCAAGCTCTCAGCAGAATATACACAGCTTGGAGTTTCTTTCTTATACAGAACAATTAGGTTAACAGGAGATTTCACAGGAGCAAAATCGGGATATACTTCAAATAACTGGGCTGCTCAAAGTATAACAGCTCTTACTTCATCATGGTGACTGCCTTGGATTTCCAGGGAACACCCCCTCCGCTTTCACAACAGCCTACCTCCTTGCTACTAAAGGGGATGGGAGGAAGATATATTTGTTCCGTTCTAGTGAGAAGTAGGACTTCTTCAGAAAACCTTGCAACCTCTATTAAGTCAGCGTTAAAGACCACAAGAAGGGGTTGGCCACAACTGAAGAGGTCACAAAGCAATCTTCATTGATAGTATTTTAACATAGTCACGTACCTTCTTCACTTGTGCACAGGTCTGTCTTCAGCAAATAAGAGAAACTAAAACATAAAATTTCATATGAAATTAATGAACGCCAGTAGATGTTGGTACAAAGGAGCGTATTTCTCAGAGTGAAACATGATAGCCCAGGGTTTACCATATTAGTCAAATTATGACTTTATTATGTAGAATTACTAGTTTTTCCAGCTATTTCGTATCTTAAAAATGGAGCTTCAGCTCTGTGGTGTCTTCAGTCCAAACATGTAATAAGGTCCAAGTATAGGATGAATTGCAGATCGTTTTCTGGACAGACCTACTTCAGCAGACATGAGAACTAAGAAAATTGACACCTACCCTATCGGCCCCATCATGAAAACAAGCCAACAAACCCACAAGAAACCCAAACCAACAACCAATGAATCTGCTCAGAGACTTTCTCCTAGCTGCCTCTCTTTCAAAGTGTCTTACTCTACAGCCAGCAAACCTGAAAGTTCACCCTCCCAAGCAGAGGAAATGCATACCAGTCATCCTGATCGAATAAAGAAAATTACAGGCTTTGAGTTGCCAAGCTATTTGAGGAATATCCAGAGTCACTGTGATTCCTATTAAGAAATAAATATAAGATTTGTGTTTCATAATCCATAGACTACACCAGTGTTTAAAATAATCATTCAAGAGGCTCATAATGTTAAAAGTACAGAATACTGGAGAATATAGTCAATACATAGAGAGAAATGCGTATTTATCATGTTTTTTTAAAATCACCATTCGAGCCTCCTGCTCATCGGGTTTGACTTTGTACTTGTATTAAACTAGAAATAACTTTGGCTTAAGTATTTGCTATGGGTGGTGTCCACCCTAACTCCCTAGCCTGAAAGCTGAGGAATACATAAATTAACATGAAGCTTCCTTCCCCTGAAGGTTTTGTTTAATTTTAGAAGTGTCAGGGAAATGTTAATGTTACATTTTGCTGCATATTTTCCAGCAGCATGTGGCATATGCCGAGAAAGGAAATAACACTGTTTGTCATTATGACTTTACAGCCAAGGAGGAAGAAAAAAAAAAAGGAACCAAATTAAACCTGTAATTCATAGATCTGGTAAATACTGTTCTCTGTTATCCAATCTAGATTTAATAGTTTAAGGTGAAATACAAGGTTCTTCCTCTGCTTCTACAAACTGTTGATTTATCACAAACCGGGATAAAATAGTTTTCATCAAAAGCCCCTGCATGTGAAAAGCCTGACGTTATCAAACTGAGAAAAAAGTCCTGACAATTGATTCATCATTCTCAAACAAACCCTTATTTACACAACTCCTAAGTTTAAACACTATAGTAAGTGATAAGCCCAAAAATCACTAACTGAAACAGAAGAACTTGGGAGTAAGTGGACATTTGAATATTTACAGATTCAAAATATCCTGAATTGGGAAAATTGTCTCCTATCCAGCTCAAGTGCCATTTGTGATTCTCCTGCAGAATAGAAATAAAGTTAAAGAAACATTTAAGCATGTACACAGAAGATTAAGAATCCAGTAACACATTCCGTTTTCTCTCCCTTTGCCTAAGAGACGGAGAAATAGCTGTATAATTTCATTTCCCATAAGCTTCAACAGAACAGACACTGGAGTTTATCTGAGCATCACATTTTAACTAGGTGTCACTTTCTTTCTTTTAATTCCCCCGGCTACCTTAAGCCAGTCTCCTTCTTGCATCAGCCTTATGTCTAAGCTGATAAAATATTTGGTCTTCATTTTGCTTCCTCTTTTGCAGTCCGCATCAAATAAAGAGAAATATTACACAGCATAAATTAATGCAAAGCTGTATTTTCAACACCTCACTTTTTGAAGTAAAACAGGTATAACTAACTTTTTCTGACTCTCATAGTGAAGGCAATCACTCCGACAAGGAGTTTTTATGTTAAAATGCATAAGAAAATTAATATTACAGGCTAAGAAAAGGCTTATTGTCTGTCCTTCTGTTTTCCATCAAGATTAACAGCAAGTCTGACTGAGTTAAAGAGTCCACATTGTCTATAATTTCTCTGGGATAACTGCATTATGGTCAATAGGGTTGTAACAGAGAATCACCAGTTTTCCACATATGTAGAGTGTATTTCAGAACATGATGTTCTGAAAGAAGGTAAGAAATTACAATTTGAATCTAAACTAGCTTGCTCTGCTTTGGTTAGACCAAGCTGTCTGTTAGGAGCATCACTTCCATTTCTTCCCAGCCCTAAAAAGATACGGTATGGCAGTACTGAAAATTCCAGTCGATGCAGGGCTGACATGACTAGAAACACTTGAAGTCCAAAAGCTCTTTGTCCGTATCATTACCGGCTTCATTTTTATACACACATTTAATAAATACAGAGATGTTACCACTTTATTGCATCAAAACACAGTATCAGACTATTCTCCAGAAGAAAGTTTCACATTTTTTTCTTCATTTATGTTTTCTTTTTTAAGCTACCTGTCTATATCCAGAAACCTTAGAGCAGACAGGTATTGACAACTACTGTACAAGTGCCAGAGATTCCAGCTGGTACTAAAAAACTTCTTATGTGGGTGCTGTGCACTGCTCAGAGCACCCTCAGCTTTTACAGAATTTGAGGCTTACTCCACTGTTGACAGAGGCTATACTAAGGAAACCAGTTCTGTAGGAAGACCAGGGACTGAGGCCCAAAGCCAGTGTGAATATCCACGTAGCAGTTCCTTGCCAACCCTTAGGCCTTCAACACAGGACCATTAACTAGCTTGCACAGATTATAAAATGAATCTAAATTAATAGCTTAGGAAAATAAAGGAAAAAAGTGTTATTACTAAGGCCAACATCCTGTTAACTCTATTTCATCTCAGTAAAGCAGTTTGTTAGATGCTCTGCTGAGCTTTCCACAGAATACCTCCAGTGGATGCAGAAACCAGAAACATGACCTCTCAGGCTTTCCAGCAGAATTTTCCATGAATCAACTCATTAGACATAACTGAGCTCATTACTGAAAAGATGATTTCTGTACAGCCAGAGACCGTACAGTATTGGCACTACCATGAAACAAATGTGAAAAGTTTTGCTTGGAGTCATATGAGGGAAAGGGCGGGGGGAAACCAAGAGATTGAAAACCAGAACATTCTGTAATTGTAACTGGAAGATTTTTGGAAAGAAAACAATTCAGAAAAGAAACTCTAATGCCATCATGATCATTCTCTCATAGAAGCTGGAGAAATTGCTTTTTGTAAAAATAAACAGAAATGAACATTTCTGTATAGGCCATAAATGCCAGAACATTGAAGAAACAACTTTAATTTTGTAAGGACTGAAAGGATAAGTAATAAGTTGGCAGGACTGCTTAGACATTTGTGAACTCTCATAAATATTACCTACCACAAGTCTAAATCACTGCCAGCTCTGGTTTATGTTAACCTATTTTAATATCTTACCAACTCCTCTGGCAGAGGACAACTGGCCTTTTAAAGATTTGCTTCTAGTGTGTAAAAGATAGTGTCAAGTAAGTGATTACCAGTTCTCAGAGAAACTGGAAACCTACAAATTTAATTTCTAATCTTTTGGATGGCCCATTACTTCAAATCATGGTTTATTAGGGTTTGGTTTTTTTTTTTTTTTTTGGAGCTTTTCACACTGAAAATCCCAACATAAAACTAAATCTCTTGGACTAGTAAGTCTTGCAATGAGTACCACTGCCCACAGAATAGATAAGTGAACATTAGATTTATCAAAGTTGTATTATGGATTACCTAGTACATAATAGTGGGATCCACTTCTCAGCTATATTCTTCTGTTCGCTAAGGTCACACACATAGATCTAGAGAGATTCAAATATATATTGCAGCCCACCGATTTAGACTAAATCTAAGCACAATGATAGAATTTGAACCATCAGATCTTTTTCCTTTTCTAAATTTTCAAACTATATATCAGTATACACACAAACTGGCTGAGAAAAGGAACAACAGAAGCACACAGAAAAGACCTGTCATAAGACCACCATGCACCAGGTTGCTGAGTGCAGGCATCGACAAATCCAGTAGCATGCACTGAGAGTATGAAAAAGGCTGTATGTTGTTTAAGATTCTCTACTAAAAGAAAAATGTGACTTGGAAAGAAGAGAATGACTGGATCGTGAGAAGTTGTTTTAATTCTGTTGGAAAAAAAGCACGTAATCCCAGTCAAAGAAGATCTAATTTTCCTCTTAAAGCCATATGGTATAGTAAAATAAAAAAATTAATTGTAGGTTAGCCCCCATGTGTTTCCCTATCTGCAGCAGAGGCCTGTGGCAAATACAGGAATTACACCGCAACCACTGTTGCATCCACTTTGATTTCTAACTGCAGGAAAAGAGCAATACGCGGAACAGAACTCCACAGCTCCTTCAAAGGCCAGCTGGATCTGCCTGCCTTACTAAGCAGAAGAGAGTCCCTATTCCTATTTCTGAGAAAGCTTTGGCTCTGTAGATGCGTGCGGCCATAAGATTTGCTGGGGCTTCAGATCTGCACATCTTTCCATAGAAGCACTTCCCACCATCCATTTCTGAATTATACATCAAAACTAAACATTAAAATTGTCACAAGGGTGGCATAATTCTGTGTTGTTTGCCAGAGAACATATTCCTTAA
This sequence comes from Nycticryphes semicollaris, assembly GCA_013400055.1. Lineage (NCBI taxonomy): Eukaryota > Metazoa > Chordata > Aves > Charadriiformes > Rostratulidae > Nycticryphes > Nycticryphes semicollaris. The sequence goes on along the minus strand of VXBJ01007097.1, from coordinate 305,110 downwards.
GGTTTATAGAGGGGTTTTGGTGTTGTTTTCAGTTAAAGTGAAGGGTAAAAAGGTTGCTAACTTAAGCAGCTGTCAGATGGAAATGACTTAAAATTTTAGTTGCGTGAAAAGGCAACACAGGTATGAATTGCAATGAGGGTTGAAAGTTGTACAGTTACAAGGATCTCTACACAATAATTTACTCTGATGCAACTGGAAGATGTAGCAGGAGAAAAGGAAAAAAAGAAAAATCAGCCACAGAGTAGTTAATATCTACTATTACCAATTCACCATCCCAATGTGCAATCTCACTACTAAGATAAGCTTTTAAGTTCCCATATCCTGCAAGAATCACAATATGCATAGCCTCATATTTGTACAGTGTCCTAATGATAAGGATTTCAGATTGCCTGAATTTAGATACCAGACACATGGCTTTAAGACTTTAAAGCAAATAGTTTAGATAGTAAAACCACCACATTAAAATGCAGTGCCTAAAGTGCACTTAAAGAGCAATTCACTCCAAATGCATGGTCCTCGCTTCCACAGTATGCAACCGAGACAGCAGAATGCTCCACTTTCTCATTTAGAAACTCAGTCTTCCCCAGAAAGATACTTTCCTGTTGGTAACTGATGTTTCAGAAGATATAAGCAGTCATCCAAGTACAACTTTAAATTAAAAACCTGGTTTTAGAGTGATAAATATTTTTGTTATTCCCACTGCAACTTGGATATACAACTGCAGACTGTAACATAACAAAATCGGAAGATTTTTGAAGTGTGGTAGGAAAACAAAATCCTGCAATGAAGCAAATACTGTATTTCATAATGCTTGTTCTGTTCTTTCACAGAAAAGTTTAATATGCTAAATATCTGACTTCAAAGAGACAAAGATACCTTTGCTTCCTTCCCTCCCTCATCAGCAAAAAGAGAATATTATGTCTTTATTCTGAAGGGTTGCTGTAAGATAAATCTGTTACATGTTTATGGGATGTTACAGCACTGAGCTAACAGAGTGAATGCATAGAAAATACCTGCAGATAAGACAAGAGGACCACAGAAACAAGCCTGACCTACTGCTTTAGCTGAAAGCTAACACTTAAAAGTTGATGTAGTCCGTGTGGTTATCTCTTTTCCCATTTGAGACACGAAAAGCTCCTATACTTCATCTCTCCTCTCACTGAGAGTGAGACAGAGACCATTTCTGTACATAGCACCAGAGTCCAAACCAGACCCTTCCATCAGTGGTGATTATTATAGCTTTCTTGCTGCAAATGAAACAGGGTAAGTCATTTCCTTGATTCCACCAAACCTAAGAGTGGAAATAGAGATTTTAAAAATCCTTTATATTTCCTCATTCTACAATATATTAATTGATGTTATTTATGTGACATCATGACTTCATGCTACTTCACTGAACAGTAATCCTGGAAAGTGAAAGTCACAACTGTACTGGATACTACACATCCCATTTGGTAAAGGTGTGACATGTCTCCTAAGCTTTCCCACATACGGCCTCCCCCCATTCCCAAACAGAAATTGTACACTTTTTCATGTGTCAGAATCCTTTCCCACATGGAAACCACTACCCTCCTCATAACCACCCCTCTGTCTCAACTGTCATCTCTGACCCAGGGGTATGAGATGGCCCCTCTTACAGATATGATCTACTCAGTCACATTTCCTCAAACACTTAGCTTTGAAGCCTAACACTTCCCACACTCATGGCCTTGGCCTTGGGTACTGGGAGTCTTGGCTGCTTTTACCAGCTGTACCAGCCCAACTGCAACATATCCTCTGTCTACAACTTATGCCTTCCCTCCTGATGTCCTTAAACCATCCCAGTTCATGATTTTAGCAGCTATAAGGATGTCTTCCTTTTCCAAACGCTGGAGACAGTCTTCCTAGAAGGCTTTTAAAAGTGGTATTCTGAAGAAGAAACGTTGGCTATACAAGTCAGGAAATCATTTCCTTCACAAGTTTCAAAACACACCGGGACTGAGATGCTTTGAAAGCAAGTCTGCCAGCCAACTTTGTCCCACTCTGAAAACAAAAACAACTCTTTAGAAAGCACTTTCTTAAAGCTGTTAATCCTTTAAAAAGAAACAATACTTAAATTATCCGCCCTATAAAAGCAAACAACAGAGCCCAAGGGAGTTTTTCTGAAAGGTTTACATAGCCGTTTGAATAGATCCCTTCCAAAATGTATATAATATGCAAATAACTACTACAGAGCTGCAACTCATGAAAAAACATCTTTTATTCTGTTTTCTTGAACATGTAAATGAAGAACACTTACATGTATTCAGGAAAGGTAGGTAACAGTGACACGTAATCAGCTAAGAAAGGAGATATTTAGCAAAGATCGAACCCATTACCTTCAAAATTGGAGGCTTATTTGTTATGAAAAGCCCCCACCCTATAAATTAATTCATTACGAGTATTAAAGAGGAAACTGATGGCATCTCCTGTCATATGGAGAGTACATATCCCCTAAATGCTGAGACACCGATGTTCCACGTTCTGTTGTACACCCAGAACTCCCCACACAGTATGATGCGCATTATCTAAAGTCATCTGGATCAGTCCTTCATCACTGCATCAGCCACGTCAATGGCAATAGGGACTTGGGGAACTGGTAGATTCGCACATCACACTCATTTTCACAGTAAGACTTGCTCAGTATCTCAAAGATGAACTAGATTTAAGCAGTTTATAATATCCTCTAGAAGACCAGAGTCACAAAATCCAGTATTTCATTAAAATATGAAAACATGGTAATTCAAATAGATCAAATGCAAGTGTGTCATTCAATACTGAAAAAGCACAGATAAATGCACATTACAGATTAGAAGACTAAAATAATCTTTTAAGATTTTTTTCTCAAACTCAGGACACTATAGAGCTGCTGAAGTGACACCAAGAATTTATACACCGTTAAACCCATCATTACTGTGGTGCAACTTTTCTTGATGTAAAGTGCTGTTGCAAAACCAGAGCAATATACAGAGGAAGACATTCTTCCAGACAAAATTCCAGCAGCAGAAACCACCTAAAGTAGCTGCCCTCCCCAGAGCTCCTCATTCCAACATAGCAAAGGAAGAGAGAAAAGTCTCTTAAAGTGAAACCTTACTGACTTTGGAAGTTGGTGGGGAGTTTTTTGGGTTGGTTGTTTCTTTTATTATATGAGGGGGACTTTTTTGTTGTTTTGTTTGCCTTTTTTTTTTTAAGGGTGTGTGTCTTACTTTAAAAAAGATTACTGTGTGCAACATTCCAAAATGATCTGTGAATGCTGTTTCAGGAGTGACTTATCTCACAAACTTAATACCCAAAGAGACACGGGAGATTGATTGCCTGATTTAGTTCCAAGGCTAAAAAAACCTCCTGACATTTATTTGGCTTTCTGCAAGACTTTTGGAAGGGCAGATACAGTTAAGAGCTTCCCTTCCCTGCCCACCCCATCCCCCCACCTCCCGGCTTTGCTCCCTTGCATAAGCATACAACAACACTATGTCTTTAACTGTAGAGAAAAAAGAGTGAAAGATGACTCTATTCAAAGTATCCAAAACCTTCATACCAAAGTTTTAAAATGTGACCAAGATGAAAGATAATTAATAATACCTTTTCATAGTATATGCACATAAATCCTAGTCTCTATGCATCTTCAAAGGATAAGATATTAAGTTTGCTAGTCTTTTCAAAGTACTTCGTCCGGCAACATTAACCAAGCTTTTGTTTGTTTGCTTTGCTTTTTGTTTTAAAGAGGCAACCTCCATTTAACTATTGATGAAGACAGGAAATTAATTCCAATTCTTATGGCTTTGCTCAAGTTGCAACAGAAGTTCAAGTAGGCCAAAAACTCCCTTCCCAGAGATTTCTACTACATAACACGACTTTTGTTAACTAGTACCTTTATGCAGTTTGGGGGGAAAAAAAAGTGCATTAGACCGCTCTGACCACCACACCATATTCTGAAGATGTGACTAGTAAGGGGATCCCTCTCAATTCAAAATACCAATTCCCATGCTGATGATATTCGTGAAATTCTCCCATTCATGTGAAATTTGCATATGGCCAATTTGTTCCAGAATACTGAGACAGTCACATCCTGACAGTGTATAGCTGAACAACTACTCATTCATCTCAGCAAAACAGTCTGGCACCTGCAATATTCTACTTTGCAAAAAAAAAAAGAATTATTCAAGATTTTCATTGTGGTGCACTTGGGTGATAAAAAGGCAGGATTGCACAGGAGCACAACCCAAATGATGCAGCCTAAACTTCAGTTTTACTTATAGTATTACTTTGTCTTGCAAGGAAAAAAAGAAAAAAAATGGAGAGAGAAAGGAGAGGGAAAGGATGAATGAAGGTTTCTTCATTCACGCTGAAGCCAAACTCTGAAGTAGGTACACAAAGCTTCCTAAAGATACCACTAATTTAATTGATATCCAAATACTTGCTTCTATCCAACAGTTGCAAGGGCATAATCTGCAAGAGAAGTATGGTTTCTTAATCTCTTTCTGAGTGGCTGCAATGGTTGACCTAGTTTCCATTTTGTATTGCCTTATGTTTTGTGTTGCCATTTACTGCAGGTGCTAGATGGTTGAAATGAAGTACTCTCAAAGTGCATTTTGTGCCAAACTTAATAACAGCCTTATATTCTCCTTAAGAGACAAAAAAAAAGTCTCTTGTACAGTTTAGGAATACGTATATAGCAGTGTATCACAGGCAGATGTCCACCTGGAGATGCCTTTTTCTGAAGAGGTCTCTGAAGTCAGCCCTTTCCTTTAGTAGCAGGAACAGCTTTCATTTCCTTGACCGTCTTACTGAAACTTCCATGAATCAGCAGGGGTGGCAGGGCAATGGTGAGAACCTCCAATTTTGCCATAGTTGCTATAATTGACCAGATCAAATGTATAAACAAGAATGTGCTTTAATAGAATGCAATATACTTAACTGAGTTCTCACAGACAAAAATTAACTGTTGCATCCGAACCTATGAACACTTTCCAACAGTTGAGAACTTAATGAAGGTATATCCACTTGTACATCTGCCTAGTTACAGGCTCTGATGATCAGGCTGCATGTTGTTTAAGAAGTATGCTACAAAAAGTAATAGGACAGTACAGTCAGGATGTCTTTTACTAAATGGAGGAATGTTGCAGCCTTAAAGACATAATATGCAGGAAGTCACTTACGGCTCTACACACATGGTTTCAGTTTGAACTCTTGCATCTTTAAGTGATTTGCTAGTATTTTTTACAAATAAGAACACTTCTATCAAACAGCCTTGTCTGTCTCATAGAAATTAGTTAAGGAGTTAACATAAGATTCAGGTATACCCACATTGCTTTTCAGTATATTCTCTTATGCAGCACAAAGGTATCTTCCATATGGAAGCCCTGAGTCTGAAACAATACCCAATTATCATAATCTAAATCTTGCATTTCAAAACATTTTAGAAGTGGTTTTGGATTACGTTTTAGCTGGCAGCCTCCTACCAGTTTAAGTAGTAGAGTTGCAAAACCACCACTGGAAAAATGAAGTTACAGAGTGCAATGCTGCCATCTGCTGAAAATTGGTTGTCTTGGTGGTTTAATTAGTATTTCCGGATTCAGCCATAGGCTTTTGAATATTCAAAGCTCTTTAGACCTATTTAATCTGATCAATTTGAAGAAGAGTAACAAATAATTTTGGATCAAGCATTTGAGCATATAGATACAAGGTCAACCGTAGTCAAGTGCAGTAGCTCTAATGGGATAGCCACCAACACCTGGTAATAACTCACATTTTCAAGTGTCACATACCATGCAGTACCCCAGCCTTGCAGAAGGTTCCCCTGTCAGGCAGCAGGCCCCAAAAGTAATGTTTCATTCTTAGTAACTAACTCTGGAATAGGACATCCGAGCCTGCAGGTTCTTCTGGCTGCGCACAAAGGAAAGCTGCTCCTCAGAGTGGACACCACCCTCTCCAGCACCTTGGGCTGGTGTTCCAGTTACCAGGGCTGCACCCAAGATTTTCAACATGTCTACTACCCTTAGGACTCCATATTTTTAATTGTTTCTTATTTACCCACATCTGGTCACAGAATAATGCATTGTCCTCTCTTCTGATAGATATGGACTGCCGTTCTTGCCAAAATTCATAACCAATTTGCCAAGAGACATTTTTCATCTGTGGGCCAAGCCTTGCAAAAGCCGCTAAAGAAAAAAGGAACTCATGTGAAAGTACCACAATGTCATCTTCACTGTGACCTACATTAGCTGCAGTAACTGAATTTAGCTACACATATAGAGCTGTCTCATAGCATGGTCCATCTTGCACAACAGTTACTCATGAAGCACTCTGACATTCATGCCCTGTCCTCTACTGTTTGATTAGCCCTTCCTAGTTAAATGAAACTAAAGAGTTTATCCCAGTACAACACTTAAAGCACACGCCAGATATTTTTCCTCCAATTTCACCACTACAAATGTGAAATAATTCAGCTTAGCTGAGTGAACATTGACTTCAACTTCTATCAGCATAAACAAATCAAGGATGTGAGCCACTGCACCAAGTTGTCACACATGGTTTTACCAGATACAAGCCTGGTTTATCTATGCCTTGCACCAAAGTAGATGAAGGCAGTACCACTGCTGTATTAGAATAGTAGCTGATAATCACTTTGAACAGATTGCAAACAATCTAATGGCTAACACTGAACACAAGAAATCAGTCTCTTTATACATAGAGGGAAGAGCAAACTCATCAAGTTAGGAATGTTACACAGCCTGCATCTCTCTTACCATCTCTCATTTCTTCAATAAAATCCACTGGAAAAACTCAGCCTCAATCATATCATCTTATTTGGTGCAGCTCAAGAGTGATTATGATGGATTCATGCTGCATCACTTACATTGGTAAAAGGAAACTGACATCATCTGCCTGGACTTGTGCAAAGTATTTGACATTTTCCTGTATGACATCCTTGTCTCTAAACTGGAGAGACATGGATTTGACAGATGGGCCACCGGATGGATAAGGAATTGGCTGGATGGCCACACTCAAAGAGTTGTGGTCAATGGCTCAATGTCTAAGTGGCAACCAGTGACAAGTGGTGTTCCTCAAGGGTCAGTAGTGGCATAAGTACTATTCAACATCTTTGTCGGTGACATGGACAACGGGATAGAGTGCACCCTCAGCAAGTTTGCCAATGACACCAAGCTGTGTGGTGTAGTCAACACACTGGAGGGAAGGGACACCATCCAGAGGGACCTGGACAGGCTTGAGAGGTGGGCCTGTGCAAACCTCATGAAGTTCAACCGAGCCAAGTGCAGGGTCCTGCACCCGGGACATGGCAATCCCAAGCACAAATACAGGTTAGGCAGAGAATGGATTAAAAGCAGCCCTGACAAGAAGGACTTCTAGTTATTGGCCGATGAGAAGCCCAACATGAGCCAGCCATGTGCACCTGCAGCCCAGAAACCCAACTGCAGCAAGGCAAAAAAAAAAAAAGGCTTTGCTCAAAGATTAAAACATTCATCCATAGCTTCATTTTCTTATAAGATGAAGAAGGCCAAATTTTAAGAAAAAAAGAAGTCAGTCAAAAAAATTAGATGTAGTAAGCTGACATTTTACACTTAAGCTGGTAAATTGTGAAAGCTATGTTTTTTAACACAGGCACAAGATGAAAAGAGTTTATCAGTAAAACAAGACAAACAGAACACGTGAGAAATGCAGTCACAGAAACACCACAGACTTATTTACTTCGAGTAGCTCATAAATACCCACTCAGTAAAGAATGAGCAAGAAGCATTTTTGCCAGATCACTCATGTTTACAATTCCAAGCCACAGAAAAGTAAAGACATTAGATTTGATTACATAAGAGATAGAAACAGCTTTTTTTGTTTGTTTGTCCACAGTGCAACAAGCAACACAGGCTTGAAGCTGGAGCTTTCAATGCACACACAAAGGTTCTTAGGTTCAAAGCCACCTCAAGGTTTCTTACAGACTATCAGGATGGTTAGACTGATGCATGGTTAACACCAAGTGAGCACTCTTCATGGAACACTGGCAGTCCACAAACACCAAGGAAACATCTGCCCTATCAAATCAAAAGATCTCATGAGATCCAAGTGCAGGAAGTACAGCATACAAGGAACTTCAACATTGAAACACAGTGCTAAACTCTCCTATAACTTCAGTGGATGCAGTTCCACTAACGGTGGGTTTGGTGGGGTATTTTTTAGGTTGTTTTTTCTTTGGATTTTTGGGAGGGGTTTTTTGTTTTTAAAACCTCCCACAGAACCCAAGCCAGATGGCTACACGCTACTACTATTAATGCTGCTAATACTCCTTCAGGATTATTTATTGAGTGGGACAGCTAGGACAAGCACTTTCATAGCTTGTAATCACTAACTTATTTTTTCCTTCCCTCAGTTTGTCTCTGTCAGTCATAAATTTCTATCAGGATACAGCTTGTTAGTATCCAACGTGTGTTGTTTACATCTACTCTAAGATTATTACTTAGCCCATGCAAGTACAATTGCATTTAGACGTATTGTTCTTAATACAACTGTATCCAAACCACAATTGTTATTGGAAACTTCTGGTCTAAGTTATTTTCCAAATTGACCTTTAAAGCCCACTCTCTTCTATTGTCCAGTAGTTATTTAATGGAGTAAGCTACAGAAATTTTCACCCCATTATCCCATGGATTAGCTTCCAGAGAAAACAAGCAATTTAGTAAGTAGGAATACTCCATATAAAAATTAAATAGCCCAGTTTGTATTTCAAACCAGTATTCACTGGAGACAGCAAGGAATTGTAGTTTTCCAATTATCACACTGCACAAGTAAGCACCATGGGTCACACCTGATCAATGCTGCTAGCCATCCTCCTCAACTCCTGGCGCTACAGAAGTCACATACCAGTAATGCCCCTCCCCATTGTGAAAAACCCAGTACACATTAAGCCAAGGCAATCTAACATCCAAGAGCAAGTGAAAGATGCCCAAGCTAGAGAAGTTACCATGCTAATCGTTCATACTGCTATTTGCCTTAATTTGCACCTCAGCTGTGGAAGGGATCTGTTGATTTCTGAAGGTCCACCTCACTCCAAATGAAGATAACAATAGTCAGATCACTCAGCCACAATGTTGAGTATGAGTCATATCAATTGGGACTACACTGGCTCTGGTTTTTCCCAGAACAGAAAAACATTATCATAACAAATTTCATGGAAGAGCATAGTTTAGGTGGTTCTCTACATATAGAGACAAGCGTTGCCTTATGTCTGCAACCAGAATTATTTAAATACTAAACAAAATGCAAAGTGAAAGATGAGAAAAACAATTTAGTATAAGTTCTCTCCACCTAGTGCATGATACATCTATAGCCCAGTCACCACCAAAAAAAAAAAAAAAAAAAAAAAAAAACCCTTTTATCTTAATTATACCCACCAACCGCANGTCCCCTCCAAAATGCCTGCCAAACGTAGCAGTCTTCACACAACTAACTGGTCAGTGCACACACATACATACAAAGGAGGTTATTATGCCCTTCTGACTTCAGGAGTCATCCAGGAGGATCATTTCCACAGTTCTGGCTGTGGAAGTTCCAAACTCCTGCTCTTCTTACCAGCAATTGTATTTTGTGGTCCTACTTCCATTTCCTTCTCTATGTATGCATAAGCAGGAGGCCTCTCTTTTGCCTGAATTATTTTCCCTATAATTTGTGCTTCTGTTTTCAACTAGTATTTACTGCTGAATCATGCCAAAAATCACACATACTGAATATTGCAGCAGGTCATACTTTAAAGCCCATGCATTTCCTGGTTTCCTCACAGCCAGACATAAGCTTCCCGTTACTTTGGGCCAATCTTTATCCTCTTATGGAACGTGAAGCAAATTCACTGACACTGGTGAAAATGCACCCGTTTGTATTATACATTAATACTACATTTCAAAAACAGTCACCTCAATCTTGATTCCTTGACAGCTTGGCTTTTACTTTCAGAGGCTTTTAGATGACAGAGGCTACTCCTGCAAGAATACTTCAAATACATTACATTTGCAATAGATATCCTTTAGAAATCCAGATGCTTGGAAGCAGATAGACAAGCATCAATATCAGGCAGACATCCCCAAATAGACCCGAAAATGTGGTCAAGTCCTATCAAAGGGCTAAGAACAATGAAGCAAGTACCCTAATTCTCTATTAGCCAATTTGCCCTCAAACTACAACACACCATAGCACTCCTACTACCTCCAATGATGCAGAAGTCTCCAACTCTGGAAAAAAAAAAACAAAAAAAAAAAAAAAAAAACCCACAAAGATACTATATGTTAAGAACTTACAAAATAACAATGCAGTCACATCAAACATTTCCTTTATCACCATAAATAGCAGTAAGTATTTTTTGGTGGTGAGGTTACACTGCAGACACTAAATAGCTAAATGAGAATGACAGACACAATCACATACATCTGTTTAAAATACTGCTGTGGCTGATGGCTGTAGGTTACTATGGGCCTTGCACACGGTTCAGGATTAGCAGTCAAGGTTCCAAAGGTATTAAGGACTTAAATACATATGCAAGCACCTATAAATCTCAGTTGATCTGAATGTAGGCATTTTTTTTTACTGGCATTGATATCAATGGGATACAGCCACCAAGCATAATTCACTTTGCAAGTCTTCAAGAAGGAACCAGTACTCCTGATGTGTCAGGGCTGGATCCAACAAAGGACTTGGCCACTGAGTGGGCCTAAGCCATTACCACCCTACAGCCATCCATGCTTGTGCAGCCCCTCCCAAGCCTCCCCAGGAAGCCCAGCACCTCCTGCTGCTCCACAGGTATTTACAGGAACAAGTCTGAAGCTGCACTGAAATAAGGTGACTGGCACTGACCTGCCTTGCAGTGTGAAATCCTTAGAGCACTTGCCCAAAGTGCTATCTATTGAGACTGCTCCCCTCCAGGAGGGGGGAAGGTGGGGCCTAAGCAAGGTCAGTGGAGAGAGAGAGACAGAGCAGCCCTGAGCGTGCAAAAAACCAGTAACTCCCCAAGCCTGGATCTGGGCACTTAATACAGAGACACTCCCCCACTCACTTCAGCTGAAAGCACCCTCAAATCCAGCATCCGTTTCCTATTGTCACTTCTAAGACATTTTCAGCTTCCTGCAACACTGTATGAGTTTTTGCAAAAGTAACAGAGCCATTTTCCAGGGTGGAGCCCACTGGCAAAGCTTCATTAATTTGCATTATTAACAGCTTTTTAATATTAAATGGCCTTCATACATGCTGGGACAAGGCTGATGTGACTTTCCTTAAAGACAGATGTACATCCTTCTTTAACTACATAGCTTAATTTTAAGCACTATTTATGTGCTACTTAAAGGAAGAATTTAACCAACTCTCATCCCCACTTCAATGCGTAGGATACATGGAAAGCACATGCGAGCAAGTGAAGTCAACTGACTCTGAGACCTTGCAAATAACGTTGGATGTTCATGTTTGTAAGTAATTTGACAGCCTCTCTTCACAAAACCAGAAAATCATCTAAGTCACACCATGTAGCCACACAACCAGCAACACAATTGCCTAAAGACTTTATTTATACAGTCTTTTTAGAAGACAATTGTTTAAAAATTTTTGCTTTATCCTCCTCCACAATCTTCATACATATAACTTCATAGTAAAATTTCTAGAAGTATTTCTTAGTACTACCATAATTCTGTATGAACGTGTATAAAGATGTGTCAACTAAAGCAGGCAGTACAGGCTCGATTGCCTTCTTCAAGGGAGCATCCCTCCTCCAAAATTTAATTACAGACTCTCTGACTATCCCCTTCCATTTCAGCCACTTCCCCAGCTTGCTCTTTCTCTGGGTCTGGTTTAGTTTGTTTTGGCTTTGAGACTTTTCCAAGGTTTAAAGTATTTAAGCTTCACCAGAACTATCTGAAGAAACCAAGAGCCTTTTTTCCCCACCTTAAAAGCAGAACCTAACACAGCAAACTCAGCATAAGCAAGATTAAATGGGCACAAAATCCAGTACTGATTGTCCATTTCCTTCCTTTTCCAAACCATAAAGCTGAACTCTCTAGCCCTCCCAACACCAGCTTCAATCCCCAGAGAGACCAAGGGGTCTGTTCTATTGCCACACTAAAGCAGCCACTCAAAACAGAGAGAGAAGAAAACCCTGCCTCTTGAGATCAGTCTTTGCTCAAGCAAAACACACAGGATAATTTGCTTTCTACAGCAACTCCATCTTAGGTTGGCTAAAATTGCTAACACTTACTCATTTGTTTTTTACTGACCTAGGCAGCACATTCACGTGCCAGACAACCCAATTTTTTTTTTTTAAAAAAAAAAAAGCCTCCTTACCTACATTCTTCTACCTGCTCCCTCTGTTCCCTCTCTCCATTCCTTCTTCCCCTCCCCTTTCTCTTTTTTCCTTGTAATATCCACTCTCCTGATTTCAGAGAGCAATGCATGAATTCTGAGTTTGTTTTTCTACTGATCTTACAAGTTGTTCTCACTTCTCTTCCTTCTGTCAGCCGGTATGAATCCAACTACCCCCTTCACCTTTCAGGCTTTCTCTTCATCAAGGAAGCTTCCATGTGACTTCCCTCTCCACCTC
>VXBJ01007097.1:271029-292467 GCA_013400055.1 Nycticryphes semicollaris | reverse complement strand
TTTCCTCTCATGAAAGCAGCACATTTCTATTCGGTTTTTAAAAGTTCTACCCCATGGTTTTCAACCACCTACATTTTGTTCCTCTCCTCCCAGCTGCTGCTTCCAAGCCTAATACCTCATAGCATAGGCACCCTTGGTGGGAAGCAGCTTCCTGGACTCCAGGCACCACCACACGAAAGCCTCTTAACACCAGCTATTATTTAAAAATGTTGTTCAAGACAATCCAAGCTGGGCCTGCTATACTGACACTTTGACACAGTCCTGAATTCATACAGATTTAAAAAAACATGACACACCCCAGCCACCTCTGTTACTCCAAACATAATTAATCAATAGATTTTAATTTCAGAGAGGTCCTCAAGATGTTACATACAAAGAGAAGGGGGGTAAACCAAAACAAAACTCAAACGCATGTATACCTCCAGTGGATTTTGTTTTCTAAGCAAGGCTTGAAACTTCACCTATTGTTCTCTGCTGTGCACAGTAGAGCAGTTGGCAAGTAATCTCTATTTTTAGACTGTCTGGGAATGTTTTGCTTCAGTTTTTCTTTTTCGCTTTGTGGGACCACAGTGCCATCTATTGGAAAAGTTTTGAAAAGCAGACTCATTTGGCTATTTACTGTTTGTAAAGATAAGAATGAAAATATTTATTACTTGGGTTTAAAAACAATTAGGTGGGTCAAGTCTTTATCGTAGGCTTTTATAGGCATTTGTTAGTATATGCAAGCCCCAATATCATGGAAAGTTCCAGACTGATACGTTCAAAGAAACAGAAGTTGCCATTTTTAGAAATAAACTTCAGGAAGGGCTATCCTGCACGAGACTTGTCTTTCCTTCTCCTAGATCCTGCATCTGCCTATTCCAGTGGGACTCCCTGTCTGAGCAAGACAACATAGGGATAACCACAAAGGCTGCTCCCTAACTTGATTACTATTTATTCTCCAAGACCAGGAAATGGGTAGATCTTTGTAAATTCTCCTTCCAGCAATTAGCAACACACATATAAAGTTTCTCTGTGCCTATAAGCAAGTCCTTTTTCTTCCCACAGAACTCAAGAGCAGCCAGTATATGTCCATTGAGTACACATAGTCTACACTCAACATTAAACAAAGAGCAACACAAATTTTAAGACGGGTGTTTTTAAATCAGAACCTGAAAAGATTTCAGAGACATTAGGAAGGTACAGGCTCACAGACACGTGAGCCATACCAGGCAAATTAATATATAAATTAAGAAAGTGGCATAGACTAGAAGAGGCAGGCCCCTAGATAAGATTCACCACGAGGAAACATTTATTTCCCAAATGCACTTCACTTCCAGGAGAACCCGTGGCCTTGTCCAAGCCCTTTGTCAGCAGCCCCAAGACTGCTCCGCTGCCACCTCCTGGCAGGGTAGAGATGAACGCCAGGCAGCAGCTCAAAGGGAGGACAACAACCCCTGGCAGCTGGTTTTCAAAAGGAAAACAAAGCACAGGTGAGACATATTATTATTTGGGGAGGGGGAAGGAAGGCTTACTACTCTCTAGATCACATTAGCACAGCTGGCACTTTGCATCACTCACACACAGGTGTTTTCTAAATACATCATCTGAGCACATTAAAGATTTAGAAAATAAGCACACGCAAACAGACATTAGGAGCTCTCCCATTAATGGTGTAAAGGTATCTTTACACATACATATATTGTATATATCTATAAATATGCATGTTATGTGTAAGCCATTGCCAACTAGCATTAAAGCATTAACCAACAACTGACCAAAAAGCCCAACAAAACACATTAGTGTAAACGACTTGGATGGACTTAAGTCATCAACAACTTGGAAGAGGGAGTAGAGTGCACTATCAGCAAGTTTGCTGATGACACAAAACTGGGAGGAGTGGCTGACATGCCAGAAGGCTGTGCTGCCATCCAGCAAGACCTAGACGGCTGGAGAGTTGGGCAGGAAGAAATGTAATTAAATATAACAAGGGCAAGTGTAGAGTCTTGCATCTGGGCAAGAACAACCCCAGGTACCAGTACAGGTTGGGAAATGACCTGCTGGAGAGCAGCATAGGGAAGAGGGACCTGGGGGTCAGGGTAGACAGCAGGATGACCATGAGCCAGCACTGTGTCCAAGAAGGCCAATGGCATCCTGGGGTGTATGAGAAGAGGGGTGGTTAGTAGGTTGAGAGAGTTTCTCCTCCCCCTCTACTCTGCCCTGGTGAGACTGCATCTGTAATATTGTGTCCAGTTCTGGGCCCCTCAGTTCAAGAAGGACAGGGAACTGCTTGAGAGAGTCCAGGGCAGGGCTACAAAGANGCGTTCCTGTGTGACCTAATCTAGGTGTTCCTGCTCTGGCAGGGTGATTGGACTAGATGATTTTTCAAGGTCCCTTCCAATCCCTGATATTCTGTGATTCTGTAAACAAAAACATACCCTTTCTTTTCATATGCCTGTAAGACACCTAATTTTTATGAAAAAGTTGCAAATGTAAGCAAGAGCCCAGTGCACTCCACCCTGTCAGGTGGCAAGGCCACAATGGTAATGCCATGGCAGCCCCAGCTCAGCTCCACACAAGGATAGGCTCCCCACACACCCTGGAGAAATGACTCCAAGGCCCAAACCTTTGTCTATCTCTGGGCATGGCTGCTCCCCACAGGGGGCAGAAATAAAACACGGAAAGGAAATAAAACCTCAGTTCACTGGTGGAAAATGCCCTGGGGGCATTGGCTGATAGCAGGCTGAATAGAAGCCAGCAGTGTACCAAGAAGGCCAACAGCATCCTGGCCTGTATCAGAAAGTGTGGCCAGCAGGACCAGGGAAGTGATTGTCCCCCTGGACCGCACTGGTGAGGCCCCACCTCAAATACTGTGTCCGGTTTTGGGTCCCTCATTACAAGAAAGACATTAAAGTGCTGGAGCACATCCAGAGAAGGGCAACAAAGCTGGTGAGGGGTCATGAGAACAAGCCTTATGAGGAGTGGCTAAGGGAACTGGGGTTGTTTAGTCAGGAGAAAAGAAGGCTGAGGGGAGACATTATTGCTTTCTACAGCTAGAAAGCTGCACAGAGAGGTTGTTAGAATCTCCTTTTCTGGAGATACTAAAAACCTGCCGGAATGCATTCCTGTCCAGCCTGCTCTAGATAAACCTCCTGTTAGCAGGGGGATTAGACCAGATGATCTTCAAAGGTCCCTTCCAACCCCTACCATTATGTGACTGATTCTGTGAACTACCTGAACGGAGGTTATAGCAAGGTAGTGATTGGTATCTTCTCGCAAGTGACAGGCGAGGGGACAAAAGGAAATGGCCTCAAGTTGCATCAGGGTATCCATTACATAAATAGCATTCTTTTGTTGCACAGGGATTTCTAGTAAATTCCCACAAATTGTCCAGACTTAGCATAATTTTCAGTGTGAAATCCTCACCTCAGAACATGTTTCTCTCAGGTGTCAGGCAACGGAGTCAGTCAGAAGGAAAGGCCTCTGTAGCAGGAATGCAAACAAGTGCCATCTCATACCATGATTCTGGGTTTTTTTTGTCTTTTTTCTTCCCCCCCAGAGGCAAGACAAAAAATCATCTTTGAGTGAGAGCAAAAGCCAAGGTAGGGCCAAGGGGATCAAGGAGGTCTTGTGAAGAAGGCCCCAGTGCCATGCAGCTCTCACTGCCCATCCCACCGGGCTCTCTGGCCCTGCAAGGGCAAGTCGCAAAAAAGCTGTGATCGCACCAAACAACATCTGCTTCATGGTGCAGCTTGCGTTTGGCACAAATTACACAGTCACACCCCCTAGCGCACCAAAGCAAGACCCCAGACTGGGGGTTCCGCCTTGGGGAAGGGAGCATGGAAGCCTAGAGACACACAGGGGAAAGGGCACAGGGAAGCAGCACCAACCCCATATAGTTCTTGAAGAAAATGGTCTCTGGATGGGGAATGGAGTCTTGCTCCCTCTGCTAGGCTGTTTTTGTTTGGTTTTCTTTTTTTCTTACACAGAAGTAGTATTTTCATTTGATGATATTTCCAGTAGTTCTGCAAATACGCCTCTGTACTGTCCACATTCCTCAGTGCTGGGACATGGCACTCTGGCATGAAGGAGAAAACGCAAAACTCACTGCAAGCAAAGGATGAATTTTATTTGCCCTTTGATATATCTCTCTTGTTGATATAGACTTCCTCATACTGATCGGGAGCATGCTTCAGGCATGACCGTACCATCACCAAAATCAATGATATTAATGAAAAATTCAGAGGAGACAAAGCAGTAACTAGAATAGGGAAGAAGTGGTAATTAAAAACCTTAAAGTGGCACTTCAGGGAGTTAATGCCTGCAGTACCGTTATTAAGGGGCTAATCTGGGCAACACAGGCACCTCTGGCTGCATGATCTCAAGGGTCTCGCTGAAATTTTCAGTATAAATTGCACTGCTGCAATAGTAAATTAGATGTGACCACACACGTTCACAAGATCTGGGCCTACACAAACAAACATTCAAGCAGTGTCCCCCAGTTTCTTTTCCAGGAAGCTGCCCTTTTCCTGCGGCCCTGTAGCCTCTCACATTGTGAGAAGAAATCTGAAATTATTTGAATTGTTTACCTTCCTGATAGAGCCCACACATTTGTGAAGCATTACCAAGATAAAGAGCGATTACAAAGATGAAGGAGGCAAAGCAAGGGGGTGATTTTGTGACACTTCAGTTCTAGGCAGCACCAGTCAGTATTGACTTGTGCTCTGCATTAAACAACGCGGTGTTAAGTAACTTTTATTTCCCCCTAGTTCACCCAAGCAGCTCTCACCAGGGAAGCACTCGTTACCCTACACTGACAAGGGGCTCTGAGCATACCATACTTCGGTGCGTATGGGAGTCCGTATCCATATAAACGCGTACATACACATTCACGTAGAACTTAAAACACACCAAGCCCCCTGCGTGTGCTTCCTTTGTGTACCGCTGCCGCCTCCACCCGACACTTTGCCCACTGAGATGTCCCCCTCTGCGCACACTAAAAACCCCACAGCGCCGCGGCACCGTGGTCGGGGAAAGGCACACGCGTGGTGTGGGGACACCACACCGTCGGCGGGACTGCAGACTTTTGTCAACTTTTTTCCTTTTCTTCCTCAGCAGCGCAGCCGAGTCCCAAAAAAAACCCCTTTCTCCTTCCCCAAAAAAGCTGTGTGCTCCAGGTGAGGCTCGAACTCACAACCTCGGCATTGCTCGGCTTTGTACTGCTGTATAAGTACCGCGCGCTAACCGATTGCGCCACTGGAGCCCTGACACCAACTCCTCCCGAACGCTTTACCAAGCTCCCACCCGGCCCTGGCGGCGCAACGGGCGACAAGCCGCTCGCCAGCGGCCCGCTCTGGGCAGCGGCCCCGGGCCCACCCGGCTCTCTACCGGGGCCGCGCTCTCGCCGTTAACAGCAGCGCGGGGTGAGAGAGAAAGAAGTTGGCGGACGCTGCGCCCCTCGGGGAGGGCTATGTCCCCAACCACGTGAGGGAGGAGAGCGCCTGCGGTACCCGCAACAAAGCCCTCCCACCACCCCGCCGGGCGGGCAGCTGCAGGGACAGCGGGCGGCGCAGCGGGCCCCAGCTGCGAGGAGAGCCCAGCCCCCTCCGCCGCGAAGGCGGGGCCTTGCCTGGCCGGGGCGGGCAGCGGCGCCCGCTGCGCAGCCTCCGGCCGGCTCCGGGCTGGGCGGCGAGTGGGCGGCGGGAGCGGATGGGGTTTCCCCTTCGCCCCTTCCACCCCTAGACCTTGCTGGCGGCTGGAGAGGCAGCCGCTGGGTCGTAATGTGGGAACGGGGCAGATAGGGCCCCGGTCGCAGGGCGTGTGGAATCGGAGCTGCTATGCCCATCATGTTCGTCGTCACAATAATTCACACCGGAGAGGAAATAACGCACCCGTCTGTCGGGCTCGGGTCCAAGCCAGAGAGAAAAGCAACTAAATACTGCCATTAAATTAAATTATTATCCCTGTAGCATCACTAAGTCGCACAGCCTTGGGCTTTGCAGTCCACTTGCTAACCCTGCCGCCGTGGCGTGCAACAGGAAGGATGCCTTGGCACTTCCAAAAGAAGTAGTACAGGTTAAAAAGAATTGTATAAAATTATTTTTTAATTATGCTTAATAAAAATAACCAGAAATACTTGGGTTTATCCTGTATGTACAGTTCATTGAGGGCTTACTTCACCTCTGGACTGACTTCATCTTACTTTACTGTAGTACAGCTACTAAGTACAGAGCATCCATAATAGAAAGACATCATGTACAGGATCTAAACTGCATATTCCAACACCTGAAGGTTTTGTCTTGACGTTTCCAAAATTCAAGGATGGAATTGGGAGTTCTGATACAAAAACATTGAATAGATCTAAAAAACTTACATCACACATAGAAACAACACTATATATAATGTACTATGTCCTTAGAAACAGTTACTAGAAGAAAACACACAGCCTTACTCCATCTGTTATTGTTAAAGTGTACCACTAACATGGATTTATTCTGCAGTTGGATCTGTCTTTACATGGCAGGGCAAAGATGATAAACATAAGTGGCATAAGCATGTATTTAAACCTAAGCAATGCTCCAACACTATTATACAGTTGAGACAGAGACATACTCCTTCCTTTTTTCCACCCATGGTTAGGCACTGTCATCATATTTACCTTCCTAGATGGCTCTGTCAGATTACTGACATAAGTACTAGATAACTTCCCTTTCTACAGCTACTTTACTGCAGGCAAAGCAACAAGCTCTGGGCATTTCATGACAGGGTGGGTTGTCCTACACAGGGCTTGGATTTCCGTGGCTTCTAAAAATGAACTATTGGTGGCCCAGCATTAGGTGACAGTTTTAAGTAACTAGCACTGATCTCCCAACCGCTTTTGGCAGACGGAGTAGCAATGAAGTGTGCCTTCATTACCTTTTCCTCCCCACCTCTTACCCATAAATGAGCTGAAAACTTTTCAAGACTGTTTTAAATGAAGACAAGGTGCTTCTCATCAAGAAAGTTGTTCTGCTGTTGGTACTGTTACTGTGGGCATCACTTAGAATGTGTTTCAGTGGTGTGTACTATTGGTAGGTGAAGTAACATGCAGTTGCAGTATCTGACCATTGATGAAGGTGACTGTCATGGAGGAAAAGAGAAAAGGGACAGTTCATTTCTTAAGAGAAATTTTCCATCATCACATAGGCTTAGCTGGCATACCAGAAAATGGCAGCTGCCTTCATTATCCTTAGTAGTGCATCATTACACTAGAAAATAAAATATTCTGTAACACGCAAAGGTTGCTGTGAACATAATTTCATCCAAATAAGTGGTTTTTTGGCAAATGCAAGAGTGTCAGGAAGAATCAAAGCCAAAGCTGTGAACATAAAGACAAGCTCTTTATTGCAGATTTAACCTTAGCCTCAAGCAAGAGGGAAGACTCAGTAAATCTAATTTTGGTGTTCATAGAGATGATAATCACTGCTTGTTGCATTTTAATCAGCCTTCCTATAAAAGTAACAGTGATAACAGTTAAGATTCCACTAGTTTTTGCGGGATCTTTAACTCTCCTGTTGTGCTATGTGATTAACCTGCTGCTTATGTTTGTCCCCACAGAGACTGAGGCCCTTGATAGTATGTTTGTGAATATAGCAGTGAAATTTGGCCACGTGAATTAGTTTGTGGGAACATAACTGTACTTGAGTTCAAGTAGTTGTTTCATTACTGATTTGAATTTTTGTTTTCAGCAACTATATAGAAAAAGCACAGAATTGGCCAAAACCAGGAAGCATGTTCAAATGGGTGAAATGGATTATTTAGTCATATCTATGTCTTCCTATTTCCATTTCTTCACAATATTAAAACAAAAGGGGGAGGGGGAAGATAAAATGCAGAAGTTAAAGCTGTCCTAATGCTGCAGAAAGTTACTTGCTTCCTGCTGCTTGCAGAATCTGCAGATTATCACTTAAGTGTAGCTCCATTATTTTAACACCAATGTAGATAAATCAGTCTCTGTATTGCACATGGACAGACAGGCAAAGTTGAAATGATACTAAAAGGATTTTGTCCTCAAATTGCTGGTGAATTCAAACCTCCCCTGGTGAAGATTTTTTTGTAATACTTCTTAGCACTAAGTATGAAAAAAAAAAGGTTTTAAGAGCCAATTTTCACAACGCCCTTTGCTTTCAAGAGCAGTGGGCAGAACAGAGCAGGCAGCATCTGTGTTTGCTGGATTTATAGTCCATTTCCCTCACCGCTTCCCAGAGGCTCTAGACCATGGTCTTTATCACCAGTTCTTTATGTGAAAAAAAATTAATTGGGAGTAACAGAAAAATTACCAAATACTACTTTAATGCAGATAAAAATCCTACCAATGAATCTGAATGCCTTTTCTGACTACAAACACAATATTTAGCTTACCTCCTTTTTGTTAACATATGCTGCTCGCTGCATATGAGCTGGTATAACGTCTCTAATAGGTCTGGTGGTTGAGGAAAGCAGAAATACAGAGTAAGTGCCGTCCTAAACTCAGGTTTTTTTCACTACCACCTTTTCCCTACACCCTCAATGCAGAAGATGGACTATTTGTGCGTAGCAGTTTTGTGCACCAGTAAGTCTTGTGCCTCTGTCAAAGCAAAGGCTGACAAACCGAGTCCTTACCTTTGCCTAGAACTGAAAGTGAAAGCAGAAAGCCCAGTTGCTGGAACAGGCTTTGCTGGATGCAGAGAGTCATTGCAGAATAGACTAGCTAGAAATATCCAGGCCCCAGTCAGGTGATGAGGCACATATTTACTTGAGTCTCATCAGAAATTGCAACCGTGGTTCTTTTTTTTGCCTCTCCAATGCACTTCACAGAAAAGGCCGCACAGACCATTTCTTAGCTCTCCTCAAAAAAAAAAAAAAAAAGAAAAGCAATGTTCCCTGATACCTGGTATACACATAGTGAGGCCATCAACTCCGTTTTTCAAAACCTATTGATTTCATAAGGTTGCAGAAAATGCTACTCTCTGATAATAACCTCAGCTTCACTAATGGTGAATTTTATAAGTGAACCTCATTTGTTTCCTCCTCGAGTAGGTCTAGCTGTCAGGTTTTCATACCTCACTCTAGCCACAAAGTGGATTTATCAGCCTGCAACTAAGATAGTTTTCTCTGCAGGTAATACTACCTTGTATTTTGCCTAGTGGAAAAAGTGGAGACCAGGGATTAGAGTAGGGGTTGCAGACAATAGCCCTGCAGTTAAAACTGGCACATTAATATTGTGGTGAACAAGGCTCGGCTCTATCAATTCCAGGATCTGTGTTTTTTCCTGCTGTGGCTTTGTAAAATCTCTTGGTTCTCATTGCTGATAAATGGAGTCCTGCTCTGCAATACATTTTAGTAATGATGAGACAGATCTTTACAAAGCCGTGGTTGTTAAAATAGTGTGTCTTCAGTTCTCCTGGTCCCACCAGGCTGGATCACAATCCCCTAAGTAAAAGTTCGTTTTAAGTAGAAGTTCTCTTTCCTTTCTATCTAAATAGTGTGCCAGCTGCCTACAATACAAAAAGTACAGAAGCATTCCTGTGTGTAGGTCCAAAAAGGCCTAATGACTTTGCTGTGCACTGGCAGTGTCTCGCCACAGCCATTCTGATGGTAGAAATTTTGCGTGCTAAGTAATTATAAGCACACACTCACACATACCATGATTTGAGTGAAATAATAATTTTTCGGGGCTTACTTCAGGGGAAATTTTTGACAGTCCCATTGTGATTGGAACTGTAATCTACATGTGGCTCCTTTTATCCCAAAATAAACAGATTTCTTTTGATCAATGATGTAATTAGTTTAATCTAAACTGCAAAGAAGTAATAGAGATGAAGATAAAACAGAGTCACCCTTACACATACTGGAATAAGAGCATGGTATGACTACAAACTCACATTTCATTGCAAATTTATAATGGTACAAGCTAAAGAACTCCCGAATCCAGTCAGCAAACGGACTCCTGAGTCCAGCAGCTGCAGTGCTCATGTGCAAGCAATGAGGATGTTCCACTCGTTTTAACAAATCATAACCTTATGCCTATACACATTCACTCACTAAGCACAGTGTAGATAGAATCAGAAGACTAAACTATGTTGAGAGGAACTGGAAAATGCCAATTTTTTTTAATGTTTTGGGGGGCTTTTTTACCACCCATTTCATGTATTTCAAGTTTGAAAATACGTTTATATGTTTTCTTATTAAAAATGGGGGTGGCAGGGAACAGAGTGAGCAATCCTTTAGGAACTATGTACATGTTGAGCAAAAACCACGGAGGGAATAAAGACTAATACAGATCTCAAATGCTTGGTAGTTCTCAGTTTCTTCTTTTCCTGATAATTTGATGGCAATATACTGCACTTTCCCAAAGGGCATCATGGAAGCACATTCTGCTCTCTAACAAGCTCTGCTATAACATTGGCAAAGAATGCATCACATTAAAACGAGCGCTTATGGACAACTGCTTTTGGTCCTTACAAATGCAAAAGCCATCTTAATTTTTGTTACCTGACAGAAGAAGATCCCAATATTTTTAAACATCACTTCCCCAAACATTCAGCTTAATAAGGTTGAGGGGAGGTGTGGAAAGGAAATGGGGCTCTATTCTCACGCCTGAAACATATATATAGTTAAGTATGTATAACAGCCTCCATCCCACCCCTATTTTATATATATTATATGTAACTAAATTTGAGTAACTGCTCTCAGCTTGCATTTAGCTTTGAAACATGTTTCTGTATCAGACCTGAAGGGATTGTATGCCCAAGACTTGCCCATTTTCTGAACTCTCAGTTTTTCTGTGTAACAAGGCAATTTCTGTAGGGAGATAACAGACACACTGCAGTTGATGCACAAAAGAGAAATAACAAACCTCCTTTGGGCAGAATGATTCTTCAATGAAAAAAAATATTTTAAAAGCATCTAGTCAATTATTAGCTAAGCTGCTAGAGCATTAGTACTGTTTATGAAGTAACCTTTGGCTGATGGACCTGACCCCGTGGACGCTCAAGTCCGAAGACACCTCTTCTACCATCCAATCGCCTGAGCTCTGGGGATAGAGTTACTTGTGGTTCACCCATGGAGAGAGCCTTTTGCAAACTCTAATAGCTCTGTCAAAAGTTTCATAGCTGGTGGACCATGGAGCTTCTTGTAAATGTAGGAAAATGGATAGAAGAAAACAAAGCTGCCTTTTTGCCACCTGTGTGCAATAAGCTTATGTAAGTAAATGAAGATTTTATTTTTTTTTAAACTCAGTTCTGAGATATATAACAATTCTTAGTTATAAGAGGAAGCTACTAAAATGCATTTGTGGTAATGATTAGTAAGGAACTGGGGTTCCTCTTAGACTGCAGTCAGAATGCTGTTTTGAAGAACAGAAAGTGACTGACATCTATTTTGTAGCAACTCTGCAGACCAACAGTTAGACTGAGTTAAGGGAGCTTGTGTCAGGCCCTGTGATAATAAACTCATAGAAATCAGAGGAGATGGCATCATATCCACAAATTATAAGATTTAGTGGTACCAAATACGGCCAGAACAGCTACTAGAGCTGCTGAGAGTCATTCCAACATCACAGAGGAGCCAAAGCTGCAGGAGCAATCAAACACGGTGGGACATGTCACTGAAAGATATGGAGAAAGGGAAGGGCAGGGGCTTTGGAGGAGCAGGTTTCCAGGGCATTTCCAGAGCTGTCATTCAGGGTAGGACCCTCTGTTCATCAGGAGGCTGAGGAGGCAGTGCTTCAGAGCACTCGCTGGCTCCTTAGAGCGACATACTGTACACTGAATGAGACAGATCATATAAAAGTGTAGGCATTATGCAGTTGTATAGTGTGTGTATTCTCAGTGTCAAAACTCACGAAAAAATTCCAGTGTAGATGGTCCAAAGTGTGGCATCTTATATTCGCAATGTTTAGTAAGGATTTCTTTTGTCAGTGAAGTCAGGGACGATATATTTTGTCCAAAACTCTATAAACAGAGGGTTTTCTTAAGAAAGGACTTTCTGTAAAGACTGGTATAAACCCAGGTTTTATAAAGAAAATGAAAAGCAATTTTCTTGCTTGTAATTTTTTCTTTTTTTCTTAAATCTTGCTTTGCAACTTTAATCATTAAAAAAGCACCAAAGAATGTGCCAGTTTCCCAGCCCTGAAGTGCTACCTCTAATCAAAAGCTGAACGAGCAGTGCTGTAGCAGCGATACTAATTTCCATTCACAGGTTCAAGGGTTACTTTTCAAAGTAATGGTTGCAAGACAAAACCAAGGTAAAGGCCACATCCTTACCGAGATGACTGTGTTGAAACTACGGATGTGTGTTTAACTGAGAAATTATTAAACTTGAATCGCTACAATAGTTTTCACAGTGGGAAAGGATGAGGAAAGTGTCTTTTCCTTGTAAGTGTTGTCATTTCTTGCATTTTCAAGATGGATTTAGGAAGGGTTATGTAAAGCATAGCCATTTCTAAAGCTTGCCAATGGTAGTGGTAAAGTTTTAGTATTTTACAGTGTGTGGAATATTACGGTTTTGTTTCTGCATCAGTAAAATGAACCTTTCTGTCACTAGTGCACTGTTTTGCACCCCTTACCAGCAGTTCCTTGCAATCATGAAGTCATCTCTGGAACATGACATCTATCAGAGATTAGACAGTCACATAGATACCTAAATACTGTGTTGACAAGTCTTCCCCGTAAACATTGCAAGAAGCAACTGTGAAACAAGGAACACTTGTTGTGATAAAAATTGCATAGATTAGAAAACATAAATCCATTTTCCAACATAGCCTCAGCTTGTGAAGGAGAGGAAAGCCATCTACTATAGGGATTCTGAGTCTCTTACCATCTGCTCCTTGTGCTGTCTAAAGGTTTTCAGGATTTTCCAAAAAGATTTTAGGTGATTTTCCAAGAAGTCACTAATAGATTTCCAACATTTTTCTAAAGGCTTTGATCCTTTGTGTGCTGAGTAGAGATGTACAAGGCAATTTTTCCACTGCTTTCTATATCACTGGAAGGCAGCCACCTCAAAACACTTAAGTCACATATGATCCTGTGTTTCAAGAGAGAATTAATCGTTAAAATCTAGGTCTCACAGCAAATCAGTAGGGCTTTCAAGCTTTTATTCATATGTGCTCCATACACTTGAGAAAATCAAAAGTTTTAAATGCCTATTTGGGATTTTGAAACAAAACCTCAGTTCCTGAATCACCACCTGTTTAAAGTTTTATGAGTCAAGAAAAGGATACAGTGTAAGACCTGCAATTTAATTAGATGTATTTTAATGACACTATCTTGCAAGTTTAAGTGCTTTTTAACCTCAACAATGAGCAATTAGTGCAAAATCAGAATCCTTGCTGTAGCTGACTTTTGCTGCGGCAATTTTAAAGCTCTTCTTTGAGTTCAGAATATACTTACCATAAAGAGATCTAACGGTGGTCATGGACTATCTGATTCTTCATGGTCTCGAGACATTTTTAAAAGATTGCTTGCTGGTACCATTTTATTTGTGTGGCTAAGAAAAATAATAAAATTGTATATAAAACGTATTATGCCACTGATTAGCACCTCATTCTAAAAATAGGGCAATCAAGTAATTTTCACACCCCTGAAACTGTTAAGATACTCTAACTGCATTATTGTAGTCTTAACTGAAAACAGGTTTGCTTCCTTATGATTTTTCCTCTTAATTTAATACAACTATATTAACCAGACAACTTTATTTAGCAATATGGACAAACAAACGTATTGGAGTACCTGCTTGGATTTCATAGCTGGAATTTTTTGGTGGTGTCATTATATAATTGTTAATGGTAGGAATGATTAACCCATAGTTGCCTGTTTATTACATAAGACCCAGCTAAATCCATAGGGTAGCAGAATTAATGGTAAATTTGCCAAAGAAGGTTAAACAAGAATGACTTTTAGAGCAATATTTTCACTTTAAGTTGCTGAACTAAGAATGAAATTGTATGGGTTTCTGTAAAAAAAAATTAACTCATCTTAACAATAGGCTACAACATATCCAGATTGCCTTTCTCTTATTTTATTCTCCAGGGCTGATTTTGATGTATTTCATTAATTATTATCTATGTTATTACTGCTTTGGTCTTCCTGCCCTTCTTTAGTAAAAGTGTTCATTAATGCAGGACTATTACAGTCCGTTCTTGAAAATTAATATTAAATCTGCATGGTAGAAACAGTTCTGATTTTGGCTCCTTATTTTAGGGTATGGGCATGAAGCCAAGTGCTATAATGTGTACAGCTTCCTATTGAAAATAATCAATTTAAGAATTGTAACCTAATTTAATTCTTTAGACTTATTTGGCCAACTATTGTGTCACTTTTATTTGTTATTTCTGCTTTACTAGTCCCTACTGTCGTGTTCATTATCATTTAAATACTCTTCAAAATAAACATGATAATGGTAGCAGATCAAATATGTATGTTCAGCTATTCCGAACTGAGCTTTTTTTAATTAAGGTTTATGAAGTGCTGGCACAAAGGCGCATCGTTCTTCCCAGTTTTGCAGGGGAGAATGGCTCTGCTGGTTCAGCCTTATTAGGATCTCCTGTTAGCCAAAGTATTGCCCAGAGTCTCCTCACTGAAAAGTAGAGATCAACACACCTCAGTTCACGCATCAAAAAGAGCTTAACATCCAATTTTGAATCACAGCTAACAGGCCTAATTTGGGTATTTTTAGCAAATGAAAGCCTATTACCTTACTTCTATATTAGTTTAAGTGGACTGATAGATAATTGGGGTGATATCTATTTTTTGTGGCAGCTGAGACAAGTTCTCATTTGGGCTCTTAAAAGGGACAGAGTTAAGATAAAGGGTCTGAATCTCCTTTTCTGAATTAGCCATCACCACAAGGAAACCACTATAATGTTGTTCCACCTTAACAAAACCAGTATAAATAGAAGATAAATTAGCTGATAATTCCTACCATCAGTATCTCTGGTAATTCTACCAATGGAGAAAAAACTAAGTTTTTACCTTAATTAACATTTAAAAGTGTTTTACTTTTACAGAGTCCTGATCTAATCATCGCAAGTTGAAAAGACATTTTCCTGTCGTTCCTGTCATTTAGGTAGCATTCTTTATCTTTACAGTTCAAAGCTCTTTTCACGGTGATATCTAGAGGTCCCTCCCAACTCTGACAATTCCGTGATTCTGCAATTCCCCTATTTATAGTTGGAGGCACTGAAACACCAGGAGGGAGGTAGCTAGCCTCAGGTCACCTGGCAGGACAGTGGCAGAGCAGAGAGATGCATCCAAAGTCTTTGGAGTTTTCATTTTGGATGCTGGTTGTCACTCAGCATTGTTTCATTGACTCACTGACCTCAAAGAATTTTAAAACTCCAAAACTTGTATGAAATAAAGAACATCATGAATGGAGATGGCTTTTAAATTTCACTTTCTTTTCTAGGCATCGCCATCAATTAAATGTGATGTTTGTTGGAGGACCAAATGAAAGGAAGGATTATCATATTGAAGAAGGAGAGGAGGTAACCTATAGGCTGTTTATATTTTGCTGTTTTGATTGATCTATAATGATTAAAATGCAGCTGCCTTTGAAGCTACAGCTACAGATTAGCAATGCAAGGCTCAGTGATGTTGTATTTATTAGATCTATTCAAAGACTTAAACAGAATCATTCACTAGAACCATACACCATCTGTGCATTTCCTTTGAAACAGGCACATGATATCAGATCTATTTTGCTGTAATTCATTTCCAACAGGAAACTGGAGAAAGTGTTCTGACGCATCAAAATGTCTCTTTTCAATATTTTGAAACAAAACTTTGAAAAGGTAACGATAATTTTAAAGTGATACATTGTTGCAGAAGTAACTTTGAAATTCAGAAATCAAAATTAAATATTTTGATTGGCTTGAAATTTTATTTATCTGGACTTTCTTAAAAATATTAGCATTTTCAGCTTTCATCCAGGTTTGGAAGGCTAAAGAATAGTCTTTCAATATTTTTCAAGTCAGTTCCCTTTGCTGCACATCTGCATCGAAAGAGAGCCATCCCATTTTTGCCTAGTGCAGAATATAGGAAATTGTAAAAATGTACACCTACTTTATTTATTGCCTTTTTCATGGAATTGTGGGCTTGGCCTGAGGACTTCTCTGAGTCAGAGGTTTCACAACTGGCTTTAAAGGAACCCTAAGGGAAAGGGGACACTAGAGGCCTCGCAGTCAGGATTTGACGATGGGAGAGAATTTGCCTTGCTTCCCAGCACAGTAATTTAATTTCATGTAAGTCCAATAAAATTTGGCCGCTAATTTTAAGTATCTTTGGAAACCCAAGCCTAAGGATCTACATAGTTCAAGGCAAAAGTGAGTCAAGTTCAATAAATCCTCTGAAAAAGAGAAAAAAAAAAAGTGTTTACTTATCATTGAATCATTTCTCACAAACCCAACCCAACTATTTCATAACAGCCTTCATTAATTTTCTGCTATAATTGTGCTGTGCAGGTGTTTGCAGTCATTATAATCGTACAGCTCTGAAAGAGCAGATGCTGCCTTACCAGTGTCAGATTTTTGTCGGCTTTGCATTGCCACCACGGTCTCACAGCCCACCCACAGCTGTGGGCACAGTCTCCTCTGGTCACGTACCAAGTCACCACACACTCCATTATGCCCCTTCTCACCAGCTGCGCAGAGGGAGCTCTAGTGACACCCCAGACTGAGCTGGCAGGTGGCTTGGGCTGGCAAGGAGGCAAGCCAGGTCTCAGGGCAGTGCATGTGTGGAGACTGTTGCTAACAAGAAGAATTTAGCATCCATCATATATTTACAAGGAAAGTCCAGAGGTACTTAGGTCGGGAAAACAAAATGTGGTTTTGTCAACATGATTACATCCCTGGGAAAGGAGCAATCACATCTGTAGTGTGACTGCTCAGAAAGCACTGAGAAGAATATCTAACCCTTATGCTGCTGTGATGGTATATTGTTAAATATTATATGTTAAACTGAAAATGAATGAGTGAATTTTGTTATCGAGGTCAATGACATCAAGATCTGGCAAAGCATAAAATGAAGATACATGAAGGTACATATGGAAGTTAATGGTTCCAAATATCTTTTTCTGTAACTTAACCTTTTGGGTTTTATACAATTAATTTATTTTCTTGCTCTGAAGAATACATTAGAGCTGCACACTAAGAGAGGAACACACAAAAAGTTAAGCTAAAGTTTAACTGGTACAGTAGTTTGTGCTACAATATTAGATATATTGTATTTTTTTCTTTTCTTTATGATCTTGTCTCTCCCTGCATCTCCCAGTTCATACTGGATTGTTCTTCGCCCCTGATCAATCCCTGTGCAGTTTCATTTTTTTAAAAATTTGTCTCCTCCTGCCCTTCCCTAAAAATGAAAGTTAGATTCATATAATTACAGCTTTTTTTATTATTACTTTGCAAGAAGTTCCTTTGTTTGAAGAGAATTTGGCCTACCTTTAATAAGCCTAAACCTATTGTATGACTTTCCAATGGTATAAAAAGTTAGCCATATTTACAAAGGCGTAATTTATATCAGTATGCAACAGTATAATAAATTATTGCTATTCAACTGGATACAAGATTTTTTAGGTATCAGTACATCATCCTTTGCCTAGTTGAAACATAAAATTCCTACCAGATAGTAAAATTGGCCATACACACATCAGAAACATTATCAGTTACATATCAGTTTAACATATGGGCCAATTTTGTCCAGTTTAATAGAGGTACAATATACTCATACTTTACATGCTCATACTTTGCTTTTTATCGTAGACATTTAAACCATGCTGTGATCTGATTTAGATCCATGTTTTTCATTAGAGAAGAATTGTGAGACAGAGTATTCTAGTAAAAGGGCATATTCCTAAATTAGACTTGGGGTTAAAAATTTAAACATTCAAAACCATTGTCAGCTCATTATTTTGGCAGGCAAAAGGTCATTTATGGTTCTGAATGACAATTTGAAAGACAAACTATATAGGTGTACTGTTAACAGGCCAAATCACAAGTGCAAAAACCCACAAATCCTTTATGCAAGTTTAGCTGATGCTCTTCCATCAGCATTATTCTGATAGAAAAGAAGTGTTGGTTTAGAAAAGAAAGTTAAGTTTAGGATTGTTTATATCTAGTCACTCATTATTTTATGCCTTTTACCACACGGCTTATAGTGTGTCCTACGGCACAACTTGCACTTGTCAGCCTGCAGTTCACAGCAGCGAGCAGCTCACATGCAGAGATTAGGAGTTTAGGAGCATCCTCTGGCTGTTCTCTGCTGCTGCCATTAACGCACAGGTGTATCAGGAAGATCAGTTCTGACTGGCTAATTATGAGAAAAAACAGAGACTTGATTTGGACGCTCTTCAAAGCCTTTTAGGATTGTCTTCTGAACAGTCATTTAGGCTAAAATGACAACTAGTCTCACACAATTTTTTTCCTTCTCTCAACAGGCAGGAGTTTTCTAAATATGTAACTCGACCTTTTCTTCCTTCTTAGTTTTCTCTGCACTACTTCACTCCCTTCTTAATTTTCTGCACACTGCTTATTTGCCATCCTTCTGCACTGCCTCATACCCGAGGCTTTGTTTTCCATTGGACTGGTTTATAAGAAGCTGCATTTTACAAGAGATAAACCATTCACATTCTTTGGCTTGACTATACCAGTATCTCTTGTTCATTCTTTTTTTCTGTAAGTGTTAAGTTCTCCCTTGCTCTCTTCTGCATCAGAACAGAGACAGAGTCAACAAATTTCTACTTAGATGTTCTCTGCTTCTAAATCAGAGTAAGAGTGAAACTGAATTGCTTTGTGAAATGCATCTTTTGTTGAAACATGGCAAAAAATGTTGCTGTGAGAATGCACCTATATAGCTATATAGACAAAACTTTCTTAATACACACTAAAAAGAGTATGCTGTAGAGGTAGTTTTGTGAGTTTTCATAGGAATTCCAATGTACCTCACTTTCAAGAGAGCTTCGGATTACATAGACTGAGTACAATTCTTGTGTAGTCAACTTGATGAGAACACTGAAAGCTTCTGTGACAGCACCTCACGACTGCGGGGCAGCAGGTGCATTCCAGGCACCAGGGAACAGTCCCAGTCCTACTGTTATCTTTTGAATTTTTCATCATACAGTAGCATTTCTGAGTTTCAGCACTGCAAAGCCTGAGGTGTGGGTGTGGAGAAACCTCTAGCCTTACCTTATAAATTCACTGTATAACTTTCAAGAAAGTGAAAACTGAAGGGGACTGTATGCTTTGGAGGAAGTTAATGACAGATAAAAACCACAGTAATAATAAAGCTTAGTTATAGTAAAAACACTGTTGGATTTTATTTACTGCATTGTGTGGGCTTCTCATTGTGCTATGTGTGTATTACCCAAAGGTCCTGCACTCAGCATCTTGGTTGTTTCCTATGGATACAGCCACCTAAGTAATGATGCAGCCCCACAGATCAGGGCCTTTACGCTGCAGGCCTAAAGAGGACCCTCAGAACAGAAATTCCCTCTCCTTTGATCATCTTGGACAAACTCTGCAGCGTCTTGTGTATTCACAAGCTCTAACTGAGATCTAGTAGTATCTTGCTCTGAAGCATGATACAGATTTGAGGTCACATCTGCCACAGCTCATCTGAGTTTTCTAACCTGAATTTTGATTTCTCTTTTTTTCCCCTTTACACACACAAACCACAAGACTTGGCTCCAGTTTCTGACTAAATTACCTGCTTAAATGAAGCCTGACCCCTTCTTCTAGCATGTGCTGCTCTCTATGCAGCATGCTTTTGAAAAGCTCTTCTCTAGCAGCTCTATTTTCCCTTTGTGTTATATGGGACTACTGGATGCCTGAGAAGAAGAAGGAGGGCCAAGGTGAACATTCCAGTAGGTAGTTTTGTGGTATCTATCTCCCAGATAAAACTGAGAATATGAGATGCAGCAAGCAAGAGAAAGCTTTCTGCTTCTTTACTTTTAAACAACCCCACATTTATCTGGTGAAAACTCCGAATATTTTAATAACAAAGCTCCTATTACAAAGTAGTAAGAGCGATAATCCTTTTGCATCAGAAACATACTGATGCAAACCCCAGGAATAAGTTTGCTGCGTAAAATCGTTGTGATGAGTCTTGGCTAATACTCAGGTTTTACAGGTGACATGTGAGTGAGTAAAGGGAAAAAAAACCAACAAAACCCACAACAGTTTTCTCTATAGTAGTTTACCTTTCTCATGTCTTTGCCTCTCAGACTTGTGATGGCTAGAAAACCTTAGGATGAGAGAGAGTGAAAATTGGTTTTCCATGCTCAAGTAGATAATTTATTGCTGAAATCTGGAGAACACCCAGGCCCTACTCCCACATCATAATTTGATTTGCTCTGCAAATTAATCTAGCATTTAGCAACCTGACAAGCAATGCACACCAGGATATGCCAAATCAGGGCCTAATCCCAGAAGAGGCTGAGCAACCCCACATTCCACTTTCAGAAGAAGTTTGTACTCAAAGTACACTGCAAATTGCAGGTATCTTTAGAGGTCTGTGAATAAGCTCTAAGCTACAAAAGCCTTTACAGAGCTCTGGGCTCCTACATCTAGGCAGAGTTTGATATCAAAGGTGAATGTAAATTAAATTACATACATGGCTATACATAAAATAAAATAGACTTGTATTTTAATTGGCCTATGCAAACCAGTTAGAAATACCATGTTATTCCCCTAGTATATACTTCCTTCTTTACTCTGCTAGGATACACATAACTGGATGAAGGAACAATGCAATTATCTCTACATTAACATGGTAGGGATGATAGTGCTCTTTTAGGGTAGTATCTGCACTTTTTCTGCTGCCCTGTTGAAATTAATTCCTGCTAGTAGCTTCAGTGATGCTTCCATTGAAGGAAAGAGTGAACTCCCACCTCTCTGCATGTCAACCTATTTTCTCCAGAAATGCCCGCATAATTTTACAAGTCTGCATAACTGAGTGAAATACCCTTTTACAGACTTGAAAACGATTTAGCATTGGTCATGCTGCATTTCACTGCGGCTTAATACAATACTATCAGGTTTGAAGCATGAACAAGAAGGGTGAAACAGACTAAGGAAAGGGGTTATAATTCTCCTATAGTAAAGAGAGCTTAAGGAAAACTAAATGAGTCAAAAAATAAACTGTCAATATTAAGGGGCTTTGAGTTTCAATGTCCTAGATATATTTTAATCATATTGAGCAATATTATGAAAAGATGTTATGCTTAGCATAAAGAATGACTTCTAGGTGGCTCAGTTTCTAGAGGTAAGGTGGAAATTAATAAGGAGAGATATTTTAGTGTAATTGTAACACAAAGGTGCCACAATAAGCAGGACAGCTAAACAAAAGCCAAGTCTGGAATAATATGAAAAGAAGAAAAGAAGGAAGGATAAAAATAATAAAATAAAATAAAATAAAATAAAATAAAATAAAATAAAATAAAATAAAC
>VXBJ01007097.1:162960-271008 GCA_013400055.1 Nycticryphes semicollaris | reverse complement strand
CTGGGCAGCCTGTTCCAATGCTTAATAACCCTTTCAGTGTAAAAAAAATTCCTGATATCCAATCTGAACCTCCCTTGGAGCAACTTCAGGCCATTTCCTCTTGTCTTACCACCTGTGACTTGGGAGAAGAGACCAACACCCACCTCTCTACAACCTCAGCCTCCTCTTCTCCAGGCTGAACAACCCCGGCTCTCTTAGTCTATTCTCATAAGGCTTATTCTCCAGACCCCTCACCAGCTTTATTACCCTTCTCTGGACCCACTCCAGCACCTCAATGTCTATTTTGTGCTAAGGGCCCCAAAACTGGACACAGTAATCAAGGACAGTACTTGAGTACTACTGGTGTACTACTGGACACATTATTAAGATGCTAATAGAGTAACAGTTATACATTTCCTCAGTTTTCAGTACTACTGTGGAGAATAGATACCAGATTATCCCAGTGAAAACAGGCCAACCAGGAAATTTATATTTTCAGCTGGCATGAACTCTGTTGACTTACTCTCTGTCTATATATGCATACATAGTTGTTTGTATGTGTATGTATACACACGCATGTGTGCTCAACCACCACCCCACACCCCCCCACACCATTACTTCCTCACTCAAGCCTTGATTTTTCCAGAGGATATTTAGGAAGAGGCTAGAATGAAAAGCTCAGTCAGCATTTAGAAAAAATAACATTCCAGCAAAAAGACAGTACAATACTGTATTGCCAAACTGTCCTGTGAAATGGGCATGGATTTTAACTCACTAAGAAAACAGTTGACAGTTTTCTTGATAAAAGTTCAGAGTATAATATAATCACAGCAGTAGAATCAATAATTACCACCACTTGTATTAATCACAGTTACATCAGATGATTTATGGATGACTGAAGCACTTAGACATTTTTCAGAAAGGAGTTTTGAAGAATAGTTCATAATTTGTAGTGAAAGGTACTACTTAAATTCACTCAGAAAAACACTTTTTTTGACAATGTGTAGCCCACCTCATTCCTCCTTTCCCACTGCAAAACGGTTCTTTTAATTCAGTGTTTAGAATGTTTCCTTATAATAGTGATGCTCAGCTATTGAACTGGATGGCTGTTTCCCCCTCCCCAGTCTGTCATTCCTAGATATATGCTTAGCCTCATGATTCAGTCATAAGCAGAGTAAGCTTCTGCCTCTGCTATCCTTTTCCTCTTCTACATGTTCTCTACATGTGTTTAGTAATAGCCCTCTTGGCAGTTATAGGGAAGACAATACTCCAAAACTCGACATTTCAAAAAGAGTATTTAAATTTCAGCATTACCAGTGCTGTGTTACCAATGGCCTCTGTGATAATCCATCAGGATCTTATGGTCTTGGATGAGTCTTTTTTGAAGTGAAGGAGGCATCGTTTCCCCACTCAAATCACTTTATGTTGCACAATGCACAGCTAGCCCTGCCTGATATGCTCTGTAATGAGGGCTACAAGAGCATTTTATACGGTCATTCAGTAACACCAAAGAAAATGACAAGAAAAGAACATGAGGAAATGGAGCATGAGGAGGATAAGTAGCCTGACACGGTGGCCATCTAGCCAACAGTTAGCATTTATCCATGGTTCTGTCCCTGGCACAAGGTGAACTTCTCACTCCTGTAAGAGCTCTCAGCTTGAGAGTGCATCTCAGCACTCAGCTTCCAGTGCAGCTTCAGTTCTTTCAAATGTTTCATTCCCTCAGCAGCATATTTGGCATATTTGTTTTTTCTTACATTCATAGAGGTATTTCTTGAATTCTCAGGGGCATGGATTAATATTTCAAAATACCATGTATACAATAATAGTAATAATCATGGAAATAATCCTGATTCAAAAGAAGATGAAGATTTTCTAATGATAGAAAAGGTTTAGTTCAGGGCTTTTTATATAGTCCAGTGCTTTTTCTTTCCCCTATTTATATTCCATTTTGCTAAAATTGTAGCAAATTACTATACATAAAATTGTTTTCATTATAATTCTAACTTTTAATCAGGTTTCCAACAATTTCAGCTGCACTAGCAATTACATTAATTAATCTGTTTGGTTTCTAGATAGAGCAAACAGAACCTGGAAAGCATATAGAAGCTTGGCAGAGAGTGGCAGAAAATTAAAGTTGACTTTTTGAAGTATTATTGTTCTGTATTATATGAAACGAGGCAAAATGTGCCCGTTATTCCAGGTCAAAGAGAGATCTGCTTGCAGATCACAGCACAGTTCAGCCATGAAACATGAGGCTGGGTCTGAGCACCTCAGAGCCTCCACAAAGCTACTCCAAAAACAGAGCTGTGGAAAGGTCATTGAAGACAGAATTATGGGTTCAGTGGTTCTACCCTTATACATGCTTCAAATGTAATGCTTTTTACATACACCGTAGAAAGAGGAGCAGCTGTTGCTGGGCTTTGAGGGTATCCACAGAAATAAAGTAGAACAGCTTCCAAATGGGCAATTATTCCCATATGAGAAATCTCCATTAAAGAATGAAAAAACACACCCCAAAAACCTGTGCATGCATATTCGGAGCTTATTTGGAAAACTGACATGTAATTTGTAATAGTGAAGACTCTGTTACATCTGAAATGAAGCTTTATCTTCAGTGTAATCAACGAATGTCTGAACCATAATATTTCAGCCCTATAAAGAGTAATTCCCAGGGGTAAAAACAGCACAGTGGTATTCCACTGGGTTCACACAATTGCTCTATAAGCAGTTACAGACCTCTTAGATTGTCAAATGTATGTAAGATAATGGAAATGCTACATATTTAGCAACATTTTCAAAAGCAACAAAGGTTGGAAGTCTGTTATTGTTAGGAAAAAATCTCTAAACATTTGCAATTACAGATTGAAAGTATTTGTACTTGTATCCTTTATGTACAGAATATGAAGTACAGAATGTTTTAGAGCAGTTGCCTTAATGTTATTTTCCTATTCCTTCAGCTTTTTTACCAGGTTAAAGGAGATATGTGTTTGAAGATAATTGAAAATGGGAAACAAAAAGACGTTGTCATCCAAGAAGGAGAGGTAAAACAGGGTTGTTTTTCTGTTGGTATTGTGCATAGGTACATTAAATGAATGTTTTATAAAGTATTTTAAAATCAGTTTATCCCTACTGCAAAAGATGGCAAAGAAGAGTAAATCTTGAGTGCAGTATAGCAAATTCCATGTAATTAACAGCAAACTAAGATAGGCTGCATTCAACACTTCATGATTGCAATAACAGATAAAAATCTCTCTGGGTATTTGGGATACCCATTCAGATAGTCAGGAATATACTGAGAGGAGTTGCTATTTCCCTGCATGGCATGGAATCTGCCATGTGAATTCGAGTGGACCAGGGTTTTCTTTACACACCGTCAGGTACATACTGGCCACCCACCCAAACCCACCAT
Organism: Nycticryphes semicollaris; assembly: GCA_013400055.1. Taxonomy (NCBI): domain Eukaryota; kingdom Metazoa; phylum Chordata; class Aves; order Charadriiformes; family Rostratulidae; genus Nycticryphes; species Nycticryphes semicollaris. The sequence goes on along the minus strand of VXBJ01007097.1, from coordinate 267,617 downwards.
TAAGTGAACTGCCTAAAACTCAGAAAATTAAAAGAGTCAGCTATTTTCAGCCTCCTCCTTTAGTCTTCCCAGCTAGCCTTCACAACCACCACAATATGAGAACAGTTTTAAATGAGCTATTTGTCGATGCAATGCATGCAAGCTGCACTCAGTTTCTTTTCCTTACAGTAGTGGATTTGCTAAAGCATCTCTCGTAATGAGAACATGACTAGGTGTTTTATCTGGTGTTACTACAAGTTATTCGATGTACTACAACTGCCATTCATTAAAAATGTCACAAGCTTGAACTGGACTCAATTTTTGAAAGGGTTACTAGATCTAGTGGGGCCAGTTTTTAAAATGGAAGACATATTATACCCAGTGGCTTGATCTCATTAAAATTACTACAACATTTTCAATGAAGAAACAGACCTACTTTTTCAAACCTATAGACGGTGAGATTCCGGTAATACGCTTCATGCTGGAGAAGTACACCCAGACGAGATCTTGGCACGTAGCAGAAGCATTAATGAAAGGGAGCACACAATATCCCTAGTTGGAAGCCTGACACTAGTGCTGCGAGGCACTATCATTAGCTCTACTTTGCAGACAGAGGAATTGCAATGACTTGCCCAAACTTAGCTAAGAAATCTGCAGCGCTGAGCAATGTTACAGGCTTACCAGCTTCCTACGTAATCAGATAGAAAAAGGTTTACTCTCATACTCCAGTACTAGACTTCTCCCAACCAAATGTTGCCTATTCATTTTGTCACTTGCATGAGTAAGTAGCCCGTCATATTTGTTACTTATTTCTAGAGAGAATTACACCCTTCATCATGCAATCACAGGTGCTCAGTATTTTGTAGGGATACATGTGGTTGATTAGTTGAGACGTTTCCTTGAGCTAACAAAAACAATTATCACTTTTTATTTCCATTTCTGCTATTCACAAATTGCAGTAAATTTATAAATTCCAGATGAGTAACTGGTTAGACTTTCATTTCCATTTTGTCTAGCAATGATGATCAAACTGGGAGGAGAGCACCTGACTGTCATAAAGACAGTGCTGATGGCAGAGTCAATGGTCATCATTTACTGAGAAAGAAAGAAACAGTGTCTGCTGGACTGTTGGTACCAAAGTGGGTGCAGCTGCAAAGCAGCAACACAGGATCAACAAAGAGTAGGGGGCAAATGGGTCAAGGAGACGAGAATTTTATAGTTTGGGGGGCAGAGGGGAAGGACAACACAAAGAGCAAAGACTTCTTCACACTGACACTTTCCCATTTCTTTGAACAGATGTTCCTCCTACCTGCTAGGATACCTCATTCTCCCCAGAGATATGCAAACACTGTGGGTCTTGTGATTGAGAGGGAAAGATCAAAGACAGAAATTGATGGGCTCAGGTGAAGTACAAACTGTTGGCTAATATATCAGCAATCATAATATAAACTAATTTCTCATGTCTATACAATACTGTATTTTGCTGTTTTGATAATCAGATTCACCCTAGCAATTTTGTAGAAATCTTATCCATACATCTATTTATCTATACACACATAAAGAGAGATCTCATTTAGCATTTGATTTAGTTAAACCAGGAACTTGTTGAGATAAATCAAATGCATGTTGTGGTTATAGATATCTACTTATGCAATGTCTAGTACTATTGGTTTAATTTTTAAAAATCTCTGTAACAACACAAATCAAAAAAGAATTTCTTTTTATTAATTCTAGCAAGCAGAACATTAATTCCTTTGTAAGCACTGAAAGCTAAAGGATGAAGAGGAGCTTTCTTGGCAAGTGTGTAGGAAGCTGGAAACAAAAGTCAATTTTCTTAACACATACCCCTCTACATTGTGCACAGCTCTGCATAGTTTTCATTGCCTTACGAGAACATAATTTTCAAAAAAAAAAAAAGAGAGGTTTACTTTGTATTCTAGTGGGAACAGGACTAAACCTTGTCCTGTGGTCATACAGGATTCATAAATCTAAGAAGGCAAGTCACATAAGTAGCTTAACCAAGTTAGAAAAGCTGTTTTGATACTAGCCAGATATGACTGACCAAAGACTTTACAGCTATTGGTGTAATTTATAAAGATTTAAAATTGAGGTAATATCTATAATGTGTTGGGTTTCTTCTTTTGCCTACACTTTTGATTGTTGCATGGGAGGTGTCACAGCAGGAAGGTTGCAAATACGCAGAGCCAGAAAGGTACGTTTTCATTCAAATAAAAAAGGTTAACAAAGAAATAAGAAAGTAAGAAAGGTACAATTCAAAAAAACCACCTGATTGGATTCCAAGTTAAAGACAAATCTAGTTCTTTTAAAACATTGTCCATCTGTGCACTTGTCCATTTTTTTCCTTTCAGAGCAGGTCTATGGATCATATGCATTTACATTACTAAAAAAAATATTTTGAGCTAGAAACAATTGGCCAGTGATTCAGATAACAATGTTTGTTTGTCATAGAATCATAGAATCATCCAGGCTGGAAAAGACCCTTGGGATCATCAAGTCCAACCATCAGTTCTACTCTACAAAGTTCTCCCCTACACCATATCCCCTGACACCACATCTTAATGACTCTTAAAGACATTCAGGCATGGGGACTCAACCACCTCCCTGGGCAGCCTATTCCAGTGCCTGACCACTCTTTCTGGGAATAATTTCCTAATATTCAGCCTAAACCTACCCTATTGCAGCTTGAAGCCATTCCCTGTCGTACTATCGCTAATCACCTGCGAGAAGAGACAGCACCAACCTCTCTACAATGTCTTTTCAAGTAGTTGTAGAGAGCAATGAGGCCTTCCCTCAGCCTCCTTTTCCTCAAACTAAACAGTCCCAGCTCCTTCAGTTGCTCTTCATAAGATTTGTTCTCCAGGCCCTTCACCAGCTTTGTTGCCCTCCTCTGCAAGGAACATAAGTAACTTCAATTAAGTTTAAGTAAAATAACCTATCTTGTACATGAAATCTGTGAGTTAGATGCTGAACGCCATTTTAGGGATCCCAGATAGATCTAGGGATTTGCACTCCAATAGTCATGTTCTTGTGAAGAAATTAAACTAAAATCTACCATATGGTTTGCAGGTGAAAAAAATAATTGAATTAACAAAGCACGCTCTTAATTGAAAATATCTAATCAGGTGCCTGAAAATAAATCACTTAGTAGTTTCTAATGCCCTTGTTTTCACACTGACATGATAAACAAAGATACCTGAAGTTTTGGAAGTGAACAATCATGTCATACTTATGAACCTGCATTGTCTTTCTGTGTGCACCTGGGAGAGATGGGGATTTACAAGCAGAACCTCTAATCTTCGTAAACATTTTTCACTCCCAGCCACCTGCAGCAAAGACTGTACGAGAGGAAGTCATAATAAACTTTGAAGGTCTAATAATACATTACTGTTCCATTATTTATTGTGCCTACAAGCATCTGTCATAAATCAGAGCCCCCAGCATGCTGATTATTGTACAAGTGAAGAATAAGTAGCCTGCCCTTGTGTTTTAACCTAAGTAGCGATTACATGCTTTGTACTTAAAAAAGCAAAAAGCACTAGCTAATCTTAATTCTGTGGCAAACAAGTTTGGAAAACTAAGTTTGATGCTAGTTGTGTGGTTGGATTCCTCAACACACAATAAGGTGCAAAGTCCTTTCCAGGTGTGCAAAGTCTTTTCCTAACCCAGACATTTGTAACATCTCTCTTCTCTGTAGATTCTGTAGTGCTCAAAACTTGTGCTTGTAACACAACTTTTTTCATATTGGAGGGATTAATAATGTTACTTTCTTCCAAATACCCTGGTTTTCTAAAACTTGAGGGACTTGGGAGCCCTTTTAGACAATATTTGTATAGATACATAAGACAGATATGAATATACAGATACACATACGTGCACAGTATAATCATATCAATCTTGTTTCCCTCTTCAAACATACATTCCAGTGACTATAACCCAAGGAAACATAGGATCTATTTACAATCAGTCACAATATATGCGACTGTACTGGAGCATCACTCCCTTTACATACTATGCAGCCTTTTTAAAATCCGTACTTAAATTCTGTCCGTGACAATCAATAAATTACAGCAACCTTAGCCTATTGATGTCAGCACAATTTATTTCTTTATTTGTTAAGACGCAAAATAATGCAAGGGAGGAAAATGATCTGGAGCTAGATGATATTTAAGATCCCTTCCAACCCCAACCATTCTATGATTCTAAGCACTAATTTCCCATTCAAAGGGGTGAGCTAAACAACACTTCCCAAGTGTATGCAGCTGAAAACTACTTTTTTGCAAACAAATCCATAAACACCCTTGTATTGTTATCAGTCCATGCCTGGGAAAGATGCAACCCAACTCTCTTAAATATCAGCATTTATCTTTTAGCTGCATGGAAGCAGTTACTGGAAATGGTATTTGGGGCCAGTTATTTCTGCAGTAACTACAGTCAAAGTGAGAGCTACTGGTCCCAAGGCAACAATCAGTTTCTGGGATTAAATCTGGAAAGGTTGCTAAAGGAATTCGGTGACTTATATGTGGTGGTGCAACAAAACTCGAAGGCCCTCAATAGAAGTTCAAGCACCCCACCCACCAATCAAGCTAATCAGGGAAACACGAACTTTCCCTAAATAACCATTCTTCAGCATAAAGTGCAGCTGTCTTGAGAATAACTCTGTTATACATTTCATGTAGTTATTTTCTTGAGAAGACTGAAACTGCCTGATTGGTTTGTTAATAAAAGGATTGACTAATGCTTTTTTCACTTGGTCAGATACTACGTTGGAGATACAACTAACGTCCTCTTTGAAAAATGGTTTCACTGTGAAGATCTTGGCACTCAGCTTATACCAATAATTAAAGAGTAAGGTTTTTTTTTCTGTGTAAATCTTAAAAGAATGGTTAAAATTATCTGATAGGCCTGTCTATGACTTACATAGTTAATTTTCTGTTTATACTGCATTTTACATAGACTCGTTAAAATTTAATTGATGCTCTACAAATTTTAATTATATCTTGTATACTGCAAACTCATTAAATCAGATTTAAAGAAAAACAATGTTCCTCACATCTATCTGGAACATAATATTTAAATAAGTAAAAGCACATTGCTGCTAAGTGCAAAAAGAATTGAATAAAAAATTAACACTGAGCTGATGCTAGGTTAACTAGGTACAACACTAAATTGCCTTAGGCTTTTTTCACTCTTGCTTTAATCTAAGTACTTGTAATCAATATTATTAATGAATAACCAGGACTGTTACAAATTTGGTAGAGAGCTGCTTTTGAGGAAATGTGTGAATATCATCAATTAACTAAGTAATTTGTTAAATGGTTTCTAAAGGTGAACAAGGCAATTGTTTAGTGACGTGAATTTTAGAGGACTTTCAGAGAAACCCTCAATAAAATAAATAAAATGTCAATAAAATACATATAACCCTGTTGAATGCATGTGATATCAGCTGAAGATCTGGCACATCCATTCTCAGCACAAAGCTTGATGGACAGTCTTCCTGCCTAGACTTTGTTAACCTACAGAACATGAATATGACTTTCTACTTGTGTTTAAATGTTTATTTTTCCAGGTTTTTCAATTCAAGGCAATATCAAACTGGAAAACCAAATCCAGGTAATGAAAATTAGTTTCAGAATTAGAACAATTATTGTATCTGATTGAACAGTAATGACTCTCTCCACATCAAATGACTAATTTTCTCTTTTTCTTTCTGATTATATAAATTAAAGTTACTTTGGCAAGTAATTCCTTTCATTGCCCCAACTACAGGAACTACCTGGAAAGTCTCCATGACTTAGCCAGGTTCTCAATTGACACATGGGCACATGTAAATCAGCATAAGCACAGCAGGAGCTGCCTGTGGGATCTTCAGGACAGCCTGACATTCCCGCTTGGAGATTTCCTGCGCCAGTTAGCCAAATGGTGTTGTGAAAGCCACCAGTTCAGTCAATTCCACTGCTCAACTAGGTTTGTTGTTTCAAGTCAGTCTGTTGTCTCATCTACACAAACAACTGACGTAGGACATCCCGCACCAGCCAGGAAGTTTATGGCTCAGGTGCACAGCACGTAATACCCAGCTGTGCTACTCCTACAACTACATGGCAAACTTGAATGTCATCCTTCAGTCACACCCATAAATGAAATTCTATAGCTCTTGCCAGAAGTTAAAGATAAATTTGAGTTTCCCTGTCTAAGAAGTTTTTGGAACTAAGCAGTTGTCTTTAATCTCCATATTCATTCCCAAACTGTCTTAAGGAAGACAATTTTTATGAATTGCTCTATCAGAGACAAAAGTCCTAATGAAACATTATTTCTACATCCATCCCATTTCTCAGCTTGACAGTCACCATAAAACTGTCACTGCCTGCCATCTCAATCAATAACTGAACAAAGATCTTATTTAAATCCTAAAATCAGGGAATTATTTTTTTTTCTGCATGAACATCAGCTTTCTTAAAAATAGTGAACTAGATCATAGTCACCAAAATGAAAATTTCACAGAAGAGGTGTATGTATGGGGTAGCAACCTTCCAAGCCCCAGGAAATGGTAAGCTAGCTGGAAGACCTGCCTGAAAAACTTTGCAGCTGAACTGGCTTTTAGCATTGGCCCTTTGACTCTGAAATGTACTTCTCAGAAAAAGGCTCTGTGTTTCTTACAAACAAAATGCTGTCATCTCCAAGATCTTATTTTTCTTTATATGCACCATCACGATGTGTTTATTTTAATTTGATCTTGTTTTAATTTGAACATGTAGCCCCTGTGACGTGCTTGGGTGTTGGTGGTTCATTTTTTTGTGGAAGGATAGGTAGGGCAGGTACTTGTTGTTTGTTAATACAGTGTCTAGCAGAGGAAATATAATTTCATATGAAGCCTCTAGATGCTGCTGTAATAAAAAAAATATAATCTCACATATACTATCCTTGTTCAATACAGTGATTTCCAATAAACATCCCTCACCAGTCTGAGCTAAGAGCTTATAGGTCAGTAACAAAGAAATTACATCAGTGCAGAGAAAAAAAGAACATTAAATATTTATAGTGATAATATTTTTACAGATTAGAGCTAAAGAAGAAACCTATCAATTAGAAGCTATGATACATCTTGAAACTTTTTTTAAACACAGAACTCTGAGAAATTGTTATTGATAAATCAAGTATAGAAGCTTTTTCCTTGTAATTTATTCAAAAGCTGTAGAAAGGCCAAAAGGCATGACAGATTTCCATTAGAGATGAAAGAAAGGTTTTTTCAAGACCAAAAAAAAAAAAGGCAAGTAAATGTAGTTAGTTTGCTCAGAGCTCAATACATCTTTTTCCCCTGAATGGATTCTCCTCTGGGATTAGCTGCTAAATCAAGACAACAAATATTTGAAATGCTGTTGGCTTAACTCTTGCTATAAGCAAAAAAACAGTCAACAAAGTTACATGGCAGCCTTTCAGCCTGGACAACAGCTCCTTTTTTCCACTTTTCAGTTCTCATGGGTAATAAGTTCAAAGTCTTATACATGAGGAAAACACCATGGATTTTTAGTTGTGGAAGCTTTAACTAACAGCTCCTCTAACTGTCAGTGAGGCTTGTGTTAAAAACAAACAAACAAAAACCAAAACCAATCAAAAAAGAAACAAAACAAAAAAAAAACCAGTTTGACTTAGATATGACTAAGCTGGTAATATATTCCTTCTAGAGGCATATGCAACTGATTGCTTGGATGCTTTGGATTTATTCCCTCAACAACTCTCTCTTTTTGTGTTTTTTTTTTTCTTAAGAAGTAGAATTCAACACCTAGCAATGACACTTGTAATGTACAACAAGCTACCACCAGTTTCTCACGATGTTTCAGTCGAGACACATTTTAACAAGATTTGAGCTGACCTCTGCAGAGGGCTTGGTTCCAGCCTCTTGCTCTTCTGAAAATCCAGAATCTCCTCAGTTCAAAAGTGGTAACTGAAGCTCTCTCAAATTCATCTCTACATAAGCCAGAACTAGCGCCTTCCCTTTTTAGAGAGAAATGGAATAAAATTGAAGAAAAACATCTTGAAAGAAACCCTTGATTGCAGTTCACTCATAGAGAAAAGCTATAAATGGAATCAATCAAGCTATACTTGCTTTAAAAAGGAACACAACACACACACACACCAAAAAAATCTCTAAGTCCAGACTTTTTTTTTTATTTATTTATGGTTTCTGGTGCAGCCAACTCTAGGGCAAGTCCCTCTGAAAGCAGGGTACTCAGAATATATCAAGAGGCAGCAGTAGCTGTTAAAAAGATACATTTTTACAAGAGGGACTCAAATATCATAAAATGGAATACAATCAGAAACATATTTGTATGCAATCCTTACTTTAGACATCTCCCCTAGAACTGTTTTATACTGAATTACTAAACTCCTTTGGTTACCATGTATAGAAATAAAGCCCAAGAAAACTCCCCCCTCCTTTATCAATAAGACTGAACATATTTAGGATAAAGCACGCAACACTCAAGATAGGTTGGTTTGGTTTACTTTCCACTATTTTTTGACAGAAGCTATCACAGTTATTAAAACAACTCTTACTATTTTCAGCTCAATCACACTGGCGGCAAGATTCTCTCAAGGTTTCTATTTCATCCCAGTTTTATAGTCAACAGGAGAAGAAACCATTCAGACAGACAAAGCCCAGTTCCAATAAACCATGGTGGCTGAATATTGCTCACAAAAGTATCCAGAAGTTGAAAAGTTTATCCTTCCGTACTCACTGAAATAAACCAGGGTTCTTTTACGTGAAATTTGATGGGGAAAAGTGCAAGAAAAGACTTTTCCTAACTTAGGCTTGTTTAAAAATGGTCTTTAAGAATGTTAATGGTGTAGGTAGAAGGTCAGGTTTTTGTTTATCCAAATTAATAAATCTAATTAGCAATGACATTTTAATTCCTATAAAAGCTTTATTGTGAGTGGAAATACAGATATTAAATACAAATACCTGTCCAGTAGTGACTTCATGAGCAAAACTTTCACTGCTTGTAGGGCTATCTAGGCAAATTTACAGTCTGTTCTTTAAATCAGGTTAGTATAGTTAGAACACAGCACAGTTCTATGCTTGTGATTCAGAGCAGACAAAACTGAAAGATTTGAATAAATATGAAGAAATTGGCTGCTTTCTTCAGTTAGTTGGAGTGGGAACACCATACAGCCCAGGATACTGCCTATAAACAAATGTTTTCTGGTTTCAGTACTGCTATTAGACAAGTTCTAAGGGTGAGCTCAATGCTATCAAAATAAGGTGCTGGACTGTCATCCCATGTAGCTAATCCAGTGCAACCCCTGTAGACAGTATTTGCTGTTCAGACTTCTTTCACTGGTGTATAAGAACAAGCAGATCAAAAGAGAAGAGTATTAATAACTGAAAATAAGAAAAAGCTAAAGAATAAAAATAACTGACTAGAAGGCAATATTAATTCAGTTAAAACTACCTCAGAAAAATAAAAACAGGGACAGGGAGAAATTCTGTCTACATTTGCACTAAAGCAAATATAGGACTATTCTTTTGAACTTAAAATAACTGTGTAAATAGTTGTGTCTTTCTGTTGTAGGCACCTTGAAATAGGTCTAAGGATATAATCACTCTGGGGTTTTTTAAAGTAAGAATGATGATTTTGGAAATACTTTTTATTTGCTATGAAGCTGTTTAGAAAACTGAACATTTGATTCTCTTTTCTCTCATCTTTTAAAGACTCCCAACATGCCTAGATAGATTGCTCCTAAAATATTTCGATTCTTTCTACTTTGAGCACTTGTGTTAAAAAAAAAACAGCATACAAGCAGTTAGATATTAAGGAGTGTTTGTCTAGGGAATTTATTTTGTAAGCAGCCACCAGGAGGTCTCCAGCACATAACAGTAATCAAACTAACTCAGTCTTTTTTAACTGTCTAGTAATTGCACAATTCTCCAAGACAGTGTCTCTGTGACTTTTATCAACAACTTCAATGTATGCTTTTTCATATCATCCTTATTGTCTTTATCCTGGGAAAGATGTACACATAAATACAGTGTTCATCTTTAGTGCATCCTACCTGAAGTCACGTTCATACCTCCCCTGAAGCCCACTCAAAATGCAAAGAGTACACAGATGGAAGAAGAGAATAGAGTAATAAAATACACACATCAAATCCTGTATAACCATGCAACCTCTCACTGGTTTCATCCATTGGTGTAGTCTCTGCCTCTGGAGACATTCAAAACATGCCTGGACAAGTTCCTGTGCAACCTGCTCTAGGAGGACCTGCTTTGGCAGGGGGGTTGGACTAGATGATTTCCAGAGGTCCTTTCCAACCCCATATCATTCTGTGATTTTGTGTTTTCCCCTCCCCTAATATTTAACAACTTTCCACACCACACCAGTCCTCAATGAGTATGTAGTCAGTACTGGAGATGAAGAGCTCACATGAACCAACCTAAGTCAGCAACTTTTAACACACAAGTAAAGTACAATTACAGTGTCTGTAGCATGGCTGCTATAATTTGCCACATGAAAACTTCTACTAAATTTCTTAATCCCTACCCGCAACATATCATCCAAAAGTCAGGACCAGGGGCTTCGGGTTCTCCAGAGTCAGGAATGCTCCAAGAAGTTTATTAGGCTCCCAGAGCCCAGAACTGCTAATGACAACATTCACCAAGCAAAATCCAAAAAAGTCTCCAGGATGAAGTCTGCTTCTCCCACAATATTCTCAGCTGAGCCTCCTCAATGAGAGGCAGAATATAAACTGTAATCTCCAGGAGCAATCCTAATGCTTCACCATGGGAACCAAGCCACTACTGACCTTTATATTTATATAATATATGTAATAAACTTATCAGGAAATTGGAAGAAATGCCCTATAAAAGTTGTTTTCTATTCAGACTTTAGCAAGAAAAAAACCCTAACGTTTTTGAGAGTTCTAAAGCTCAGAGCAGTCTCACAGCAGGTATATCTTCTCTAGTAAGGCAGGTTCGTTCTTCCTTACACTCTTAAATACTCCCCAGACAGCAACATCTGAAACAGAAAACTCACTAATGGAGTCAGTCTGACATTTTCACTACTGTTTCAAAGGCAGTTTAGTAGTAATAGCTCACACATGCTGTCCAAATCTTTATTTCACAAATGTAGTAAGGTCTCACAATGCTTATTATAATGAAATATCCTGTTCTATAGAAGCAGAAGTTATGCACAAAGATGATTAATGAAATGCCCAGTTATATAAAAGGCTGATTCAGAAATTAAAATTAAGATTCCCAATTTTAGGATTGGAACAGTGCTCAGTGTTTCTCAGTACAATTTGTCATTCTTAATTACAATGACCTGGCTATATCATGAAGAACCTTTAAACAGAATTATGGACTAGATCTTGCAATTTCTTGTTCTAATTTATTCCCTTCCTTCTGGCTGGTGATACCACCTTTTGAAAAGTCTATATTTCTTTATTGCAAAAACATTTTTCAAAGCTTTCATCAAACTTTTTTGTTTCAATTAGGAAAAAAAAATTAAAATTGTTGTTTAGTTTCCAGCATAGATTTAATGACATGATGAAAAATGTTCCTAGAAATAATTACAGGGACAAGTCATAAATTAGCAGTCATGCCAATTCTCAGGGCATGCTACAAAAACAAATGCAGTTACACAGGGAAAGGTATGATTACACCAAGCGAGTACTGCATTTTCAGCTAAATGTTTCTGCATCTATACTCAACAACAGTGAAATGAACCAGCTGCCCCAAAAGTAATCAGTCACTGCCAGTGCTTTCACTCTGGATTTTTATATGGAATGAGTTAACTACTTATTTTTTCAAACCCAGTTGCCTGAAAGTATGTCCTTCAGTCCACAGGTTTTATTTCCAGAGGTGTTAAACTCTTACTAATCTCATTGACATTTCTGTTAAGAATAAAGCAGCTTTCATATGAATTAGGCAGGCACATATGAGAAAGGCATCCTAGAGTGTAGTTTATTGCTGGCATTGGACAGCAATACATGGCACGCTGCAAAACTGTATTTTTAAGAGACAGAAAGGACAATTAAAAAATTGGACAGAAAGAAATGAATACATAATTCTAGAATAACTTGTGAGCTCTTTATTCCTAGTCCAGACCATTTTATTCTTAGTTAAAGGATTATAAAACAAAGAGGATCTGACTGCTCCACTTCAGGTAAGGTTGTCTTCTGCTTTTGCAGAGGGAAATACCATTTTTAAGGGACTCCCTCACATCTCTCTGTGGAGATGATGCTACAGCATGCAGAGATGGACTGTTCTGAGGCAGCACAGTGTCTTGGGATGGAGGGGTTTTCATAATAAGTTAGAATATAAAAGATGAATTAAAAATTCAAAGATTGTTCCATCTAGAGTGTGCTGCCTAGAAAACGCAGCATGTCATGTCACTGAAAAAATACATTTTTTCATAAAGCCAACATGTTTCATAGTCGGCACTGTCTCAACATATTGTATTTTATGTGCTTTATTGCTCTTTTCCTTTGCAACAAATCTCAAAGAAACAAGGTTTGCAAGAGAGCAGTGGGAGGAGCTCAGGGACAGTAGGGCTGAAGAAACTCTAGAAGGATGAGATGGTCTGATTTCTTGACAGGAAAGCTTAGGCATGTCACTGGGGTAGGGAATGGGGAGCTTCCATGTAGCACGTGAGCTTGGGGTAAGCAAGTACACCCCACATACATCTGGTAGGCCAGTGGCAGTCCTCTTTTTACCTGTCCTCTTTCTTGCTATCAAATGTACAGTGCTCCCAGCAAGTTCAAACTCTTCCTTAGTTGGTCTCTGTTGAGGCTGTAATCGCTTGTATGCTTACTGGCTGCTTTCTTGCAAGCTGATTTTTCATTTTTGCACAGCTTCATATTCTCAGTCTCGGTACTGTCTCTATTATTTAACTGAAACAACTTATAAAACCTGTAATTTCCTTTTTAAAATATTTACAAACTCCTTCGGTAAACATGATGCATTTTTCAGCTTAACGTGATATCACCACATTCTAATTTAAAGCTGAAAAGAGCTATAAAATCCATAAAGAACACATTGCTGTGATATGAATATTTAATAGTAATGATCAACATTAAAGTCCATTTTTGTAGAACTGTTTAAATGGATCTCCTGAACAAGTAAGAAAATATTGAATTTGATGTTCCACTTAGTGATACAATACTTGGAGATAAATACACAAGACTTTGAGCTGACTAGCTTAAAATTGCCATCTTCTGGCATTTTGCTGGCATATTTTTGTCCTTTAATCATTAATGTTGTCTCCATTGCACATGTTGTCTCCTTTATGTTCTATGTTATTACTAGAACATAAGAACTCTGGAAACACACCAACTCACACGTCCTGAAATATGTTGAAAGTGAGTGTATAGGCTAAAGCGGAACTATATGCGAATGTAAGCCGTTACCCTGATAAGAAACACTCAGCTCCTTTGGAGGCACCAGGCTTCACCTCTGGTATATGTGCAGTCACAAAATATTAGATCCTGCTCGTTAGCTAGGGCACTTGCAGCTTTCAGCATCATGCAAAGGATTAATATCAGGGTTGAATGAGGACTCGGTCAAGTAGGCTACTAGTAACGTCAGACATATGCCATATGCTTCATCATCACACTGCTCTCATATTTGCACTGCAGTAACAGGTAATCAAATCATAGAATAGTTTGGGTTGAAAGGGTCCTTCAAAGGTCATCTAGTCCACCCCCACCCTGCAATGAGCAGGGACATCAGTCATCATACTGGATCACACTAAAAGTTATTGTCCAGACTCAGTTTTTGAAGGTTGTTTTGCTGTCACTGGACAAGTGTCCTTAACACCAAAATTAGTAACAAGCTAAGACCACATCACAGACCAGGGCGCAACTGACAGGACAAGCATCAAAAGACAGCTCTTGTCCTGAAGAACTTAAAGCCTACATAAATTTAAAAAAAATTGACCACCTTCACTTGGAAGTAAATTAAACTGAAGAAAGTACAGTGTGCTATAGTAAGCATGTAGGACGATATTACACCTTACATTGGCCCTAAGCATGCATAGGTCACTGTGTACTATTGTCCCATACGTGTTGTCCCTGTTGAGCAGGACAGCTGGAGTCAGAAATTACTAGTAAGAGGAAAACAAGCAAAATTATGCTTACATGGAATAAGTCATAGAAGTTAAGCTACAAACTTAAAAGTTTATAGTTATTCTTCATTGTTAGATTTGTGTTTCTTCTTGGTCATAACACAAGTACATTGGCTCTTTTCTACCAGTCCAAATTCCTTGCAGCTCATGGGGAGCATTCATAGTTATGCTTGCCCAAACATCACACTGCCCACCTTACAGACACAGCTTTTTGCTATCCATTCTCTAGCATATAAATTTTGAACTTACTTGTTACCTTGATGCTGATATTCTTAAGCCATGGAGAAGATACATCCCTTTGAGCTCAGTAGGATACCTCATGGCATCTCAGTACATGTGTCTTGACCCACCAGGTGCTATATATCAGTTTTGAGGGGAGGAGTTACTTGTTTGTTTGTTTTGTTGTAAGTTTGGTTTGGTTTTGCTTTGGGGGTTTGTGGGTTGGTTTTTTTTGTTTGCTTGCGTTGCGTTAGGTTTTTTAGAAACAAAACAAAACAAACATCTCAACTAGGACATGCATGCTAGTAGAAAACCCTACAAATGTGTAACTTGCTTGTATTCCAAACGGCTTTTCAAAATTCAACAGTGACCTGTATAATTCAGATAAGAGAAAACCCTCTATCAACTTCATAATACTTCAGAAGGTAAAGATTTTATGAAACAATTATTATGATCCTTCAGGCAGCAGTAGCTTATTTAATGCACTGCTATCCCTTGGATGCACTGACCTACTCACATATTGTTCAAAGACTGCATACAAAATGGCCTTCCACGAAAAACCGAAATGATATATTGAAAACACTGCTGAGCAGTGAAATACAGGTTTAGAAAAGAACCAGAACAACATTGCAAAATGAATACATTAATACTTTAAAAAGACCTACTCTACTACTAGTACTCAGACTAAGATTTGGCTGCAAGTTTATTACCTCGATGCATTTAGGAGACAGTTTTTCTGGCATTATTACTTGAAATTATTCTATTGGTGTTCTCCCATGGCATCTCAGAACAAACTACTTAGGACAGCCAAGGCTTTTGCACTGTCTCTGCACTTCACTGTGAGCTGGTAAATAACTACAGCCAATTTCATATACCAGCAACACACAACACAAATCTTGAGTTTCGCCAGCTACACTAAAACTGCATTCAGTCCTCCAGCTATTTTAAATCAAATCAGTTATGAGAGAGAATTATTGGAAATTAAACCCAGCTACAACCCCAGGAACACCACAAAAAAAGGCATTTTATTAAATTTGAGGTTGTGATAATCTGTTTGCTTCACTGTGGTCAGCATATTTAAAAACACATAAGGGAGAAGAAAGATAAAAGCCAGTACTAACTATGTGAAAGTTGTAGAGTAAACTGGTTCCATGGGTGTAATTCCATTTATGTGGGAATATGTAAGGGGTGACTCAGCAAAGGCTCAGAGATAATATATCAAATTTTACCAGTGCAAAAGCTGATCTGAAAGCAAATGAAGAATACACCAGCAACAAGTAGGTAATCTATTGCATACTGTTTTAATGCATTTTTAACAAGTGTGGATGCACAACAGTTCTGACAACAGTTTCAAAGAAGCAAACTCATAAAGATACACAAATAATGCATGCAACTTCATTTAAGAAGTGCTGATAATGACCATAAAACTGTTTACTGTTACAATTCACTTTTAACTAGATAATACCTGTGAGGTGAGCCCTTCAAGCTGTGAACAGCTGCAAAATGTTTGCAAAGATTAAGGGAAACAAGCATCACTGATAGCCCTTTACCTTGCTTACAGATGAACTCCTGAAAGAAACACCTTTCCCACTAAATTCCAGTTCTGTTATGGAGCCATTTTCCTTCCAAGGCTGGTTAAATGATCATCGTGGTGAAATAAAACAGAAGAAATCCTTGAGTATGTTTGGAGATAACTTTGAAACAGAGGTAGGAGGGGTCTAGTTTCTCTGAAAGCCAGGGATATTTCTGAAGGTACAGATAATAGCTGCCTGCTCTTCAAACTGGGTGACTTCAACAATATGTAGTTCAGCAGAGAAAACTATGTACCCTTACAAAATAATTCAGTCTTGGCCTGCCCTGCCCTGCTCTTGGGAAGTGGCTATCTTCATCCCTTGATTTGACCAGCACACAACAGATATTCCTAGCTCAGATACTTCCATTTGCCCAATCAATCTGATCCTTGTTTCCATTAATTTCCTTCAGGATTTAAGCAGCTCATTCTCTCCACTCTCCTACAAATCCACATTTTCTAAATCAGAAAAATCAGCCTGATGCAAATACTACTCACAAGTGTGCTCAGCTTCCCTGTATGTTTGAACAGCATTCTTGGTGTCAAATCTAATCTGGGTGTGTAAATACACCTTTTTACGCCCCCTCAATCTACATAAAGTGAAAACAAGGAGAACTGGACAGCACCAGAGAGTCTGTGCTGTGCTAAAGCACTGCATTTCTCAGCTTAGTGAGACGCAGACTAGTTTGGATGTAAACAAAGCTGTCACCATTTCATGTCTGTGCTGTATGCACCATAGTTTACAAAATATATTCCTTCCCTGGGTTACTTGGAGTCACACTCTGAAGACTCCAATACATTTGACAGCAAAGTGAAGGAGAGTGCAGGGCTGTCAGGAAGAACACAGAAAGGGCAGATAATGAGAAAATTAAGGTCCAGTCTGCAGCTTTTCTAATATTAATGGAAGAATCTTGTCTACTTCAACAGGCTCTTGACAGGGCCCAGAGTTCATGAGGAGGAAGTGCCTGTTCCCAGAACAGAAGCAGAAAGGATATAGATGCAAAGCTGAGAGTGGGAGGAAGCAGAAGGAATAGATAAGTGAGGATACAGAGGAGCATAAGGAGTGGCAGGTGTGATCAGTTCCCGTTTTATCAGTAGGAATCGATATGAGAATACCAAACGTAATGTGAATTTTAATGTCTGTAAAAATAACGTCATCTTCTATGAATATTGTTCCGTAAAAATAGAACAGTTTTAATGCTGTAGGAAGATGAATATGTACACTTTGGTCACTGGGATGAAGCTGTTTCTTTTCTTTTTTGCCTTTTTTTTTTTTAAAGGTCATTGCTTATGGACCAGGAATAACTGAGAAAAGTAAAAAGAATTCAGATAACTGGATATGGCAGCTGGTATGTGGCAATTCACACTTGTTAACCAACGAGTTTATGTTTTAGTTCAGACTGAACAGTAGTAAAGCCTTCTAGCATCAGCAACAGAAATTAAAATTATTACCTTCCTTTTCATCAGCAGGCACCACTTCAGCTTTAAACTACCATGAAATGTAACTGTAAACTACTGCCAACATAAAAACAGTCTCTCTTTTTCCTCATCTTGTATGTTGATGACAGAGATACTGGCATCCTCCATCATGTCTTGTTGGGGGATTTTAATGTACCCTACCTAAGGTATATCCTGCATATACATCAGAATACATCCAAGTGATAAAAAAGCATCACCTATTACTTCTGCCTTGAAGCATTTTTTCCTCCTGCTGAAGTCAAACTGGAATCACATAAAATATGCTAATAAAAAAGTCTTAACTGAGAACTTGCATATACTAAAGCACAGTGGTAGGTAATCCAGATGCCCTTCATTCAGCTGGCTTCTAGGAAACATTTGCAGCCTAAGGGAAAAAAACAGAGAAAAGCTAATCTTCATTTACACAAGTCAGGGAAGAAGATATTTATATCAGTTCCTGTTCTGTTGAAGTTCACAGGGACTATGAAATACTAATTAAAGATATAATAATCTTGAAAGACATTTGTTTACACTGCAGCTTACAGCAGCCTATGCAATCAGGACCTTGTCACTGGCAGGAACCTGGCTCCTCTGCTTGACAAGATAATGATGAGTCCATTCCAGTGTGGATGGACTCCTGTTAGCAATTTCTGTCAGCTCCCTACCGACTTGTGAACTGCTTTTCAAGACTTAAAAAGATACTAGGAGTCAGAAAAGTAAAAAAGGAGCTTGAAATACTCCAGGAAGTTCTCTCTAATATCCAGAGCTGTACCAACTTGCAGGTTGCTAGGGCAGATTGTTAGCAGTGTGCCCCCAAGATTCAGGCAACAGGTTGCTGCTTTATGACAGGGAACAATGAACCACGAAGCATGTTTTTATTGATGCTAATAGTGTCAAAGAGGGAAGATGAGCTAAATATTTAGCTAGGCCTCAAGAAACAGTGCTCTTTCAGTAGGAAAGATTTCCATACTTATCTGCAGCATTTTCTTTCCGCTAGTGACGGACTCTGGAAAATTAAAAACTGGTTATCTGTTCTGTCCCTTCAGGAGGGCACATCGACTGTTACCGTGGATGGTAAAACCCTGACTCTATCTGCTGGTGACAGCCTGCTTGTCCGAGCCCAGTCTACGTAAGTAGAGATGAGCAGTGGTTCAATGTATGATTTCCCAGCTTCCAACAACATAAATTCTTTATATTCAGTCCACCCCAGTCTGGCCATCAGCCGCTGCTGAAACACAGTGTCTGTAAATGCAGGATTTGCAATAGCCTCCATTATTTCTCAGGGCAGAAGTGTCTTCAGGAGGAAACAAAGCCAGACATTCATTCTAGTTCACCTCTTACTATTGAAGCTGGGAAAAATAAGAAATACAAGCACTACCAAGAAAAAGCAGCCTGCAAAGGACCGTGCATAAAGGTAGACGGCACAAATACAGTCGGCAATCACAGCAGATCCTCTGTGCTTTAGACCAGGCTTAATCAACATCCATGGAGCAAGGTCTGAGGTTCAGACTACAAACACAGCTCTCTTTCTGGTGTAGGATGCATATGGCCATTTCATAATCTTGATCACCGGTGATACATGTAAAGGAAAAAAGAGAACAAACAAAGAAAAGCCGTGAAAATAGCTTCCAGAAAGAACAGAAAGGGAAAGTACTTGCCAGGTCTTGTGAAGCATGGCATAAGCTGATAAAATGCCCATCATGAAGATGTATACTCACTGGTAATGCAGTGCAACGGATTATAAGCAGATGATAAAACCAACCTTCTTTCCTACAGGAAAAAATCTAATAAACAGTAGCACTGACAGCACTCATGTACACCTTTTGTACAGCACTGAAAAAATTTGCTGAGAGAGCTGAAACCATCCAGCTGTGCACAGAACTATTATCTGCACCTGATTCCATCACATAACCACCTCCTCTCTTCACCATTACTTCCACCGCTTATGTGAAATCACTTATCTTAAATTAATTCCCAGTCCTACGGTCTAGTCAATGAGCATGTGTTTTCAAAACCATGGCACGATGCACGTGGAGAGAGAGACCTACCAGCACAGCTCATATTGGATTAAGATGTTTATGAGATCTGTAGAGCAGCTGCCTTTTATTGTATGCATCACTATTGCACAGGCGTTGTTGGTCTATGGCCATCTTTGCAACTGACACAGAAACTGCTAACACAAAAATGATGACCACGAGAAAAATACTATTGGATTAATAGATACTTATTTCATTAAAATAATATCTGTACTGTGGTGATTTTGTTTCAGTCCTCACATCACTGAAATCAGAATAGATGCCTTCCGCCTTGGCTCATCCCTTAGTAGATATAAGTTTTTCCCCCTCCATGTAACAATGTTTGGGTTATACTAATGATGGTAAAGAGTAATTACCTGAAATATCACAAGTTATACCAATATGGAAAGAGAACAAGTATAATCAGAACAGAAACTGTTTGTTTTCCTCTGCTTTTCAGTAGAATCATTGTTTTTAGTGGTTGCTTTGAATGTGGTTCCTCCCCATACACATCAGATCATCTTTCTTTCTATTTTTCCAGGTACTACTGGAAGAGAGCAGAAGAATGCATTGCTCTTTGTATTGCTCAGGATCCAAAACGCAAGCAGCCTTATACCTAGCTCCTGTGCCCACTGACTTTGATGATAACTAAGTGTTAACCTATTTGCATTCTTAATGATCTTTTAGTTGAAATGCCTGGAAATTTGAGTAGTCTAACACAACGATTACACTAAATTAAATTGAGTCAAGTGCTGTGCCAAATTAGAACTTTTTTCCTCCAAGAAGTTAAAGTTTCAGCAAAATCTACAATCAGTAATTTAAGACAAACAAACAGAACAGTAGCTCTCATTTGAAAGAAAAATAAGCCATATTCAAGTACCAGAACTGCTTATATAATAATATATATGATACTACTTAAAGTTAAATGCTTTTCAAATGCAGGTCTTTGCCACAAGACATAGAAAATGAGATAGAACAGTTACCCTTATGCCTACTTAAGGAGCAGTCTTAATTTCTTTGTCTCAGTTTTGTCATTTGTAATAAATTGGCTATAACATTAGTGACACGGTAAGGGAGCTATATTGGCAGTAGCTCACAGGTCTTCTGAGAGCTTTGGCTAAAATGCCCTTTAAAAACCAAAGCAATCTGCTGTACTGCTCAAGGATCTCAGAGCTTTGTGAAAGAGAGGAAAGTGTGCAAGTAAAAGGGGAAGCAGTACCTGCAACAACATCAAGCATTACTTAGATCAGCACTCTACTTGCTTCAGGTAACTTATTACCAGTTTACCAAATCCAACAATGTAGCATCAATCACAGTTATTGATAAGATGCCACACATACCATGCTGGATGCAGTCTATGCGCTACGCTGTGAAGAACACAGCACACCAGTATGACTAACACAGGAGCACTGGGGTCATGGATGTTCCCGTGCAGCAGAAATCTCAAGTCAAAGTAGCTTAAGTGTGTTGGAGGACAAGGGAGCAGAAGAATTATTATAATCAGTTTTGACTAAGCACTAACTCTTTTTGAACGATGAGATTTATTTCTTGCAGAAATAACAAGTGTCAAAGTATCTTTTCCTGCTTTTANGGTTGTTTTTTGTGGGTCTTTTTGTCCTTAGCATCAGAAAACAAGTTACTTAGACATCTGCAGGTATTATCAATTATATGTTTGAGAAAGCAAAGAGTTACAGTTTCTTGACTATTTTTTTTTGTAATTCTATTAAAGTTCAGAAAATACTGCTTTAATATATCTCTCGCCTACAAAGCTCATTAAATTGAGATGTCATATGTGGGTTTGTGGTTCGTTTTGTTTTTTTTTTTTTTTCCAAGCTTTCATTCTTCTGATGAGAAAGACTCAGATGGCTTGGCTTTAATCTATAACTTAGAAGTTCACTAGCTTTTCCAGTAAAGCAGAGTTTTGCTACATCCTCCTAATAACAGGGGCCCTAATTTAAGAAACTGAGCCCAGTGCTTGAGGCTATTTTAGGTATAAGCTATCACATATGAAAAGGGGTTATAAGACAAATATAGACAACTATTTGAACAAAGGAGTCATTTATCCGATTACCATCCCTGTTGGTGTGTCTGTAGAATTGCCTGCCACTTGAGTGAAGATCTATGGTTGAGGGATTTATAGGGTACCAAAGCGTTACATTTTTGTGGCACCGGTTACAGGGTAACCACTGCAGTGCTAGCACTTGTTCAGTGCCTTTAAAATGTTTAATCTGAGTCAGAAAGCTAGTAAGTTTTGTGAAGAGAAAGATAAAACACTCCTTTTTAACTATTGATATATATAAGACCGTATCAATGCTTATTGAGGGTGGGTGTCAGGAGGATTGGGCCAGTCTTTTTTCAGCAGTGCCCAATGACAGGACAAAAAGAAACAGGCACGAACTTGAACATAGGAAGTTCCATCTAAACATGGGGAGGAACCTCTTCACTTAGAGATTGGCAGAGCATGGGAACAGGCTGCCCAGAGAGGTGGTGGAGTCTCTATCTCTAGAGACATTCAAAACCCGCCTGGACATGTTCCTGTGCAACCTGTTCTACGTGAACCTGCTGTGGTGGGAGGGTGGACCAGATGATCTCCAAAGGTCCCTTCCAATCCCATATAATTCTGAAATATATTTTGACTTCTATTATTATGCCATTTAAATGGCGTAATGAGTGATATAAGCATTATTTTATAGTACTTCAAATTGAGCCAGTAACTTACATCTTACAGTCAGTCTTTCACTTCATGTAAATTAGCAATATAGATGAAAAATATTTAAATATTTAAATTATTTAATGTCGCCTATTGCCATTAGGTTAGGCAGGTCTGACCTGATAGAGTACTTATGTTCTTAGTTTGAGCGATACTGATTTACATTAATTATGGGAATAAATTGATAGTGTCTCTCTCTAATCCTCCTTATTAAGAGTTGAAATATGAGAAAATAACAAAAATATGTTGATTAGCAAGGTTATCTTATATATTATCACCAGTTCAAAGCAACTAGTATTGATTGAAGTAATCATAATGCTAAAAAAAATAAATCCTGGTACAGTAAATAAAGCTTAATCTTCACCAGCTGTTTCTATAATATTGAAATAAGACCTATAAAAAGCAACTTTAGGCAAAACCTGTTTGTGGTTCCAAGACAACTACAAGAGGAAAACAATGACCCTCACAGTAAATGTATCACAGATCAACAGCAGAGCTCAAGATTGTCCAATTAGTTTTGGGTTTTGTTTTTTTTTTTTTTAATAACACAGAACAGTTAAGGCAAGATAAAGCTCTAAAGCTAACTACATTTCATCTTGCAGTACATATACTGACAGCTTGTAAAAGTCAAGAGAGGAAATCTTCTTCCTCCATGCTTGCTTTATTTTTAGATATTGCTTGTTCCTTTGAAGTAACAAACCCTACTGGAGGCAGAAAACTACACGAGGTGCGTCAGTAAAGTAAAATCAGGTGTGTTGTAATAAACTCTTTCCTCAAACCCACATAGCATTTACTCACACCTGTAACCCAATCTTACCTTGTTGCATGAAGATAATAAATGCTTTCATTCTGTTAAAAACATTCATTGTACTCTGATTTCAGCTCTCCAGCCACATTTATTTTATAGAACAGATGCACTGAAAGCAACCCTCCCACTATCATTGCATATAAGTAAAGGGAGAAAAATGCTATTTAACAAATTCCTACAAAAACAGCTTGTGTTCATAGCAGCAGACATTTCAGGGCTTTGGAGTTTCTTTTCATTTATTTTATTTTTAGTTAATAATCTGCACTTGAATGAATGCTTCGGGCTAATGAATGTCATCACCTCCTGGTCTGTTTCTGATTTCACAAAGTACTTGTAGAGCTACTCTTCAATATCAAAGTATGCAGAATAGCTGATGGACCCAAAGTAAAATTGTTGATTTTACAGTAAAAATTAAGAAAAAGTTAATATCTGCCCTGCAGGTCAGAGTAAATACTTGACCTACAGGTCCTAGCACTATCTGGTACAGGAAGAATTTTATGCTGGATCCAATCAGCAATATTTTCAGTGGTTGGCCCGAAAGTGTGGAAATGCATAAGAAAACCTTCTCCCTTTCAATATTACTAGAATTTTGATTTAAGCTTGAAAGTTAGGGATAGGGCTACACAAACACACAAGAAGTCAGACAGTTTGTATTCAGCACCTTTCCAGAAACAAGCCCTGAAATAGCAAAGCTATTTGGCAAATCAATGCCAATACACACATCAGATTCCCTTCTGCAGACAGGTCTCCTGTTTGGGGTCTGCAAACAGTAGAAGAATTCCTTCTCAATTGCTGTTGCTCTAGGTTAAACAAATCTCCGAGATCTTTGGCTTGGTAATTCATTATACATTGCATCAGGACCACATGTTGGAAAATTTTAACACCGTTTTGTATTTTTAGAATTGTTAAATAGGTGCATGTATGTGGTCATTACATAGCTAAATAAATTATGCCCCTGATTTGTGAGATAAACTGCACTGAAATGGGAGCAAAATTGTTTGGGTTCTAAAAACACTACATTATATAAACTCATATGCCACTAAGAAAGATGTCATCGCTATGAAAAAGTAAAGTAAGCAAAAGCATGCTGGGAGCTTCAGTGAGGAATTATCATGTTAGAGAAAAATAGGACTTCTGTAGTGCTGTACAACTATAGCAAAAATATTATTTAAACATGTTTTTCCCCTTGAAGGAAACTAGTTTGCTTAGAAGGTAATACTAAAGCACATAGGTGATGAGGCTTCTACTTCACTCATAGCAGTCTTAAACTCTTCTATAGAAGTTGCCCATAAGTTCAAACTGTATGGTGTATGACTTGAAAATAAATCCGGCAATCCAAGTGAGCAAAGCAACTAAACTCATGCCTACATGTAGAACTAAGGCTTGAAAACCTCAGCATATGATTTCCAGATTTGGGGTTTGATCCTGAAATACAGTCATTGCACCTTACCTAGCTTTTTCATCTCTTCCTCCAAAAACCCCATGGCAGCATCTGGACTCCATGCAAAAGGGAGATCTGATGCAGTTACAGAAAACATTCCTCTATAAATAAAAGTACTGACAGAACGCGCATATAATTACTGAGCCATTGTTTCAGTGGCAATTATTTGCCTAAACACATTTGTGATCTGAGCTGTCTATAGCATCTTGGCATATATTACAAAACGAAGGTGAACAACACATTTTGACTTGGGGGAAAAAAAAAATCATCAGCAGATTGTCAAACCACAAATAGATCAGCTTTGTTTATGACAACCTTAGAAAAATGTTAACAGTTACTGATTGCTTCCTGATATTGGCAACTAACAACCCACATGGTTCAAACCCTACACGCTTTATTACTAAATGGCAAATAAACATTCATTGTGCTGGTCCACTCATTATACAGTTATTCTCTTCAGGAGGAGAATGGTTAATAGTGAGTGAAACCGAGTAAAAGCTTCACACAATGACAAGAATTCATTTAATTTTTTTACCCACCAAAACCTACTAGATTAACTTTACTTTTAAACCAAGATAGGAAACTGGACGACAGCACTGGAATAAGGAATCAGATTGCCTTATCTCATCAGACTTGGAGCTTTAAATTAAAGTTAACCAACTCTGGTTTCTGTTTCCAGCATGGATGACAATGTTCAGTTGTCTGAAGCTATTTCTTCCATCTTTTGGACATAAGGTATGCAATTTTCACCCAGTTCTTCACTGAAAGCAATTTGCCACCACTTACATCTTTGCCATTTTAGATGCAGCTGCCCTGATTTATGCCAGTATATAATCAGAATCAGGCTGTTACACTACGATAATGCAAATGTTGCTTTGCTGTGTTCTGCATCCCTCAAAATACCATTGCATAGTTGCATAGAGTTTATTTATATTATATAGATATTAAAAAATATACATATATATCTATATTTACACAAACACACCTATATATGCCTTATGAGTATTTTTATGCAGTAATTAGTTGTATCTTGCCCATACTGGTGAAATTTGTGCCAAGCATACCACGTGTGCTTGGCGTTTTGTAACATCGACTAGCCCATTATTGGCAGTCAGAGAGATAGAGATTGATACTAAAGGTCACTTTTATTTATGTCAGACACAGGATGTCTCAGAAGCTTTTATGGAGCAGCTACATCTGTGCTCTCTGGTGGTTGGATCCACTCCATACATACTGCTGGAGGACAGAAAAAGCAGATCGTAGAAGAGGGAAGCTCTATCCTGGGCTTCACTGGAAGCTGACTACACCGAGAGCTCCATCTAACCAAGCTCTTTCACAGCGTAGCAGACAGCAGGGCTGTGTAGCTCACAGACTTTCCCCGTGGAGAGCCAAAGGTTGTTTTTTGTTTCAGTTTTAATCTAATAGAAAGGTTTCATGGCATTTATTTCCTCTATAGCAAAATTAACTCTACTTGCAAAATTTCCTCCCCCTCAGAGGGAAATAAGATGTAGGCTCGGAAGCCCAAATCCACAATGATATTTAAGTGCCTGAGGAACTGTGCCAGAGCGTCTGGCAGGGGAAGCTAAATAGACTCAATTTTAAAAGGAAGTATAGTGAATGGAGAGACAGACTGAAAGCTCAGGAGAACGAAGTACTCCTTTTGTCTACTATGGGGGGAGCTCTTAAGTGGCAAAGCAAACTTCTTTTGTGTTCTTGCTCATCTGTGTGATTTAACGCACTATTAGCACCATCTCTGCTTGTATTTGAGAGTGGCCTTTGCTGCAGCTGGCACCAAGTTAGTCACAGATGCTATTTCCATGGCATCAACATCACTGCA
The DNA here is from genome assembly GCA_013400055.1 of Nycticryphes semicollaris. Classification (NCBI taxonomy): domain Eukaryota; kingdom Metazoa; phylum Chordata; class Aves; order Charadriiformes; family Rostratulidae; genus Nycticryphes; species Nycticryphes semicollaris. Next base: position 241,442 of record VXBJ01007097.1, on the reverse strand, counting down.
GTGGGAGCTGGGCAGAGATAAATACAGTTTGTATGATCACACAAACAGTCTTCAAGTTCCTTGCCCTGCAGGGCAATACTAGTACCTCTCACAAAGAGTATTTTTACTTAGAACTCTTACTTAAAAATAAGACACACAGAAACAGTAGAAAGTATTTTGAAATGCTGTTACTGATTATTTTATACAGCCTGTGTATTTTGTCATTAAACTGCTATTTTCCATAGTTATTTCTTAACATTTTGTATTGAATCCATTTCCTCATGTGTCTATATTGGGACAAATGTTATTCTCAGATATATTTGTTTAAATATGTAGCTAATGGAAGTACCTTAGTCTCATAGCACTGTAACAGGGCTGTGAAATGATCAGAGGATTGGAGCACTTCTGCGATGAAGAGAGGCTGAGAGAGCTGGAGTTGTTCAGCCTGGAGAAGAGAGTGTTCCAGGGAAGCCTTCTGGTACCTGAAAGGGGCCTACAGGAGAGCTGGAGAAGGACTTTTTAAATCAAGGAGTGTAGCGATGAGGGGTAATGGTTTTGAACTGGAAGGTGAGAGATTTAGATTAGATACCAGAAAGAAAATTTTTCCTGTGAGGATGGTGAGACACTGGAACAGGTTGCCCAGAGAAGTTGTAGATGCCCCATCCCCGGAGGTGTTCAAAGCCAGGCTGGATGGGGCTTTGAGCAACCTGCTTTAGTGGGAGGTGACCGTGCAGGGGGCTGGAACTCAATAATTTTTAAGGACCCGTCCAACACACACCATTACATGATTCTAATTTGTGTCTCTATCTACATAGGCATTATAGCTGAATCCTGATACAGTGCTGAAACTGCATCAGCTAAAGAGGGCTGCTTAGCACAAAGTATGCTCCAATGTAACAGTTCCAATCCACAGGTTGTAACTTCACTCTACTAGTGTACCTTATTAAAAAGAAATGAACAAAACATTTGGTGCATTAACACACTTATTACAGCCAAAATAGTCTTTACAGAAATACTTTACAAAAAAAGATATTATTAGCTGCATTCTGTTGAAAAGCAACAGCTTCCAGATGTCAATGTTAACATCTAGATACATGGAGAAGACAGAACTAGAGATCAACAAGAACCTCTCAAAAATGAAAAATAAAACAATAAGAATTCAGTGAATAATTTCTCATTATTTTGGAATTCAACTATAAATTAAGCATAGTTCAAAGCAACCTCAAAAATTAGATCGTTAATCATCAAAACAGAGTTATAAATTGAAACCTAAAAAAAAAAATGTAAAATATATGAATGGTCTTTTGATTTGACCCTGCTGTGGCAAAGATTACACCTGCTCAGAGCAGACCCATAGTAGAACAATGAAAAACATTCTAACACCAGTAATGTCTCCCATATTTGTATTCCTAAAAATTTGGCATCCAGACGTCTTTTTTAAAAAAATGAAATTCATCTGAATATATTTTAGGGTGTTAAGAGCTAGAAGAGATTTCTCCAATTAATTTTATTGCCTTCTCAAATAAATTCACATTATTACAATCTGACATTCATTTACCTGATTTGAAGAACATTAGGAAACATATGCTAGAACAAGCAAGTAATAGTTCTTGTGCATGTGTTTTAAAGGCATGCAAAACCCCTTTCATTCTAGTGCCTGATGTGTTTAGGGAAATAATAGACATAATTTAAGTTATCTGCCATAAGGTCTTCACTGAAGAGGTTCGTGCTATGAGGATTTCCATGGCAACTACTTAAAGTGACATAAGTGTTCATTTTTGAAATTGAGAGCCCAGGGACATGGTTAGCTTCAGTAATAACACCACAAAAACCACCTCAACAGAGATCTTTTGTTCAGAGCCAAGTAAACTAACTTTCTTTTTCCTCTATGGGAAACAACTTCGGAATCATTCATTGAGCTAAAAAAACCTTGTATTTTCTAATTTATTTTTTCACAGGAAACAGTAATTCATTTACACATACACATATAGCTAAAATAATGAGTTCCTTAGATTACCTAGTATGCAGTGTCAGATAGCATACCAAAAGTCTACATGAAGGAGATTATACCAGAGCCAACTCAAAGAGGTGTAAAACCAGATTTTGTGGAACATTTCCAAGTATATTGAAATTCACCTGCAAAGAGATTCCAAAGAGATGACAACTGCTCAACGGTCATTAAAATAATTAAACAATAAATACTCACCAGTATATTGAAGCTGCTACAACAAATTGAGATTCTGTCATAATATAGCAGTAAAAAGGGAAACCTAAATTAATAAGCACTGCTCACAGTGAGGAAGAAGAAACAGTCAGATACTTACCTCTGCAAATACAGAAGTGGAGCAGCCAGAGCCTTTGTACCCATCTTCCATTCCCTCCAGATGCAGTATTCATTTTACCAGGCATGAGATAAGGGCAGGAATTAAGCTAATCTCAACCTGCAGACACTTTAGAGATCAAAACCAGCCAGCACAGATGCAATCAAAAATTAATCTATAATGGGGTGATAGAGAACAAGTTCTATAACCGCTTGGCCCCAACTAACTCTTCTCAGCCCTGGTCTTCATGGTGATTGCTTGATCCAGCTGAATGTGTTCATCTCACATGGCTGATACCTTTACTCATCAGCTAAAGTTATACTTTAAAAGCTAATGATGCAGATCATTAATGCTAGCTTGAAAAATACAGTTTACTTTTATGCAAACATCTGAAAGAGAGAATTTTATATCAACTAAAGTAAAGCTCCACACGATGCCTACTTTTTATATTCTCTTTACTTCTTCCATATATTTCAGACCTCTATTAAAACTGCATAACATTAATTTATTGAGGAAAGCTTAATAGTCTCCTCTTAGAAGTTTTCTCCACTAAGTCGATATTACTGTCACTTCATGAAAGACTTAAAGAGATGTCCTTTTTTTCCTAATAGCGGTTATCAGAGCTCTGTTCACAGAGGCAGTTTCTTACAGTAAAAGTACCTGGAAATAAATGTTCTCTGCAACATACCATCTCATCTTTATTCTCTGACTGTCAAACAATAACAAAACTGTATTGTCCATTTTAAAGGACATTTAAGGACTCATTCATGAAAGACATAGTACTGATGGAGAAACATATCAAGGAAGAGCAATGAGTCAGAATGTTGTCAGTCACATCAGCTGGAGGAAGCCTCATACCTCCAGGCTACACATGATCTCCCTGAACAACTCTGCCTATTTTTAGCACTGAAAAATATTTTAACTTCTACTCTTTTGGGAAAAAGGAAGAAGGCAAGGTTCAAAGGGACTTGCTCCAGGACTGCAATGAGAGGCACCAGAGTCTTTGTTATGGGTGGCCTTCAAATGGGATGAAGGAAAGGATGAGCTGAGATAGAGAAGAACAAAGGAAGAGTTGATGCACAAATTCCTGTATTTGCTCATCAGCTAGCATCCTCAAAGCAGAGACTGGGTGGCACAGAAGCAACTCCGTGCCAGAGCTGAGTGGGGAGGCAATATTTATTCCCACTGCCCCCCGCAGCTACAGTCACTGACGCTCAACCTGGGCATTTGGGAATGGCATATCCTCCCTGTCTTTATTTGTTCCCACTGGGTTCATAAATTGCTTTTCTTCACCAGGAATGAAAATAATGGGAGCCTGAACATGCTTTGTGTAGGTTTTCTACTGCATTCACTACCACATTCAGCTACAAAGCATGTGGCTAGGACATAGTGTGGTCCCACGTGGCTTGGATAGATAACTACTGTTGCTGCATGCTCAGAGGAGTTTTTCTTCAGGATTCCCTGTCCTCTAGGAAAAAGCTATATCTCTCTCTGCTTAGGCTTGTGCTATTGCTGGAGACCAGGAAGGAATAGAAAAGCTGCACAGAAGGCAAATCCCGTTATATTTGAGTGATGAAGAAAGCAAATACTCTACGATGTAGGGCTCCCATGCTCAGCAAGACACAGCAAAAACTTGGATTGAGACAACGTGTTTCCCTGAAGCTTGTAGGCTAAATAGCAAGCTAGAGAAAGGTAGCTACACAACAAGCAGAGGAAGGCATCTGACAAAAGCCTCATTAGCCCTCCATTTTCTTCACCCACAACATATGTTTGTTTCTTCTCAGAGCTGGCATTTCTGAAGGTCTGTATGAGCAGTACTTATCCTAAGTATCCAGCAGTGAGAAACAAAGGCTACCTAGTCCTCTGAGTTAAAGGGTTATTGTGTTGAAACTTAGCTTCTCTAATCACTCTATGTTGTGAAAATTCAGGTGCCCAACTGAGAAAAAGGCATCTAGAATAGAACAGAAATGACTAAGAAAAAGATTCCTGCCACTTTAATTGCTTTTGAACCAAGATATTAGTTCTTGATGTGGAAACATCAAATTAGCAATATTCTCAGGGTGCGCAGTAATATAACAATCAAATAATTCCTTCCAGCTATATAGCAACAACTTGTGCTCTCCTATCCTACTGTCTTTTCCTCAGTATTTGGCACACTGCACATTGAGTATACTTAAAAATATCCCTATGCTGTTGACACTATTAAATTCCAATTACTCTATCCCTTTGTACTAACCTCATAACTTTGAACCTTATCAGCACTTGTGTTTCCATTTTATAGACAGCACTGTATACCATGGCTGGCATCAGTAACACGGGAGTCAGTGAGCCAAATGTTACTTCAAGACCTGTGCTTATACACTGATGGCTCTCTCTCATATTCCACTGGAATCTCCTACAGGGAATTTTAAATCCAGCATGACCCAAACCAGTTTCAAAATAATTCTTATATTCCTTAGCATTAAAAAATAACTTATATATAAAGTATTTTTTTTACCCATATTTCAACTTTAATCAGAATGGTTTCTGCAATATTACTGTCTGCTCACTAACTCTTCTTAATATCCTTCATAATCCAAGTAGGTACTTTATCAGGAGTTTAGACATTGTCTAGAGGATCTAAATTCCCATTGCAAATAGGAAATTACTTACATTTTGGAACTGTGAGCAGGGCACAAGTTCATTCAGTGAATTGTCTTAGATAACCCTGTGATTCAGGACGCATCTCTGTTGCTGAGCAGGCACATGCTGGAAACTGAGAGCTATTCCCAGTCTCATCCCAGAGCTCTGCTGTGCGGCATTCTGGCTAGTTCCCTTCAAATTAGGGAGTATGTTGAAGGAAGAGTACTCCCAAGGACCACTTCCTGCAGGATGAATGGGATTACAAGTTTGTCCCCCTACAGCATTTACAGTCCTCTAGCATTACTCCACCATGGTTTTCATTCTCCATCACCCCTGGCAAACCCTCATACCACATCCCAGGACATAAAACACAAGGCACAAGCTCCTGAAACACACCATGTCCTCTCAATAAGCACACTACCTTTTAGGAACTTCTCATTTAGACCATCTTGCTTTCAAGTTAAACAAGCTTACATTATGATTATCCACAGCTCATTTCCTTCTTCCCCAGAACCACAGATCTACAAGTTTATCCTCTTTCTATGATGAATAAATTTACCTGACTGTGCTAATGTGCATAACCGCATTTGAATGAATATTTACAATGAAAACATCGTTTCAGTGAATGCTAAGGATGTGTTCTTTGCTCTCTGAGTTCAGTCAACAAAAACTCAATAGATGTCAGCAGAGTCAGTCAGGATTTTCATCTGTATAAATAGGAGCAAGATCTGACAGCCATACAAATTACATCTGTTCCATTGCAGCCATCTGTAATTCAATCTCCAAAATATTAATCAAGTTTAGCTGACATGATTTTTCCTCCATCATCAGTCCATGCTGCTTATTGCTTCTTGGTCTGTTACCCTTGCACACTTGATTTTTATTCCCCTTAATATTTATACCTTTAAGAGAGATTGAGTTAGGTTTATTCGACAACCTTTTTAGTAATCAATACAACATTACTATTTCTTTAATAATCTGTTTCTTTAATAATCTTTAATCTGTTTGCTATATGGCTCTCTGAGGTCTGGTTTTTGCTCTGCTAACCTAACACAATATGTTTAGGTTTAGCAGTACATTTCAGTATTATAACTCCCTATATATTCAAAGACTAGTACCATCTTGATTTTTATGCCAATTTCTTAGAATTTCGGTTTGTTACCCTTTAAGAAAGGCTGCATTTCATTTTTATCAAAAATGACAATGTCAAGAGAACCCTCCCCCTTCTAATGGAAGCTTTGATTTCTTTAGTCAGTTTATTTCTGCTGGAATTCAAAAAAACACTATGTGTTTTGAGGTAGACAGAAATTACAGAAATGGCTAATACTATAAAGTCTTTTTGAAATCTGTTAATACTTGGGTTTCTGTGGTGAGGTACTGCAGTTGCTGTATCACATCATTTTACCTTACTGTCTTCTCCAGGGGTGACTGTCTGACCCACATTTTTTCTGTGTGTTTGTTCAGCAGTACTTTATATTATTGTTTTCCTAGAATTAATAAGCTATATAAACGCAATAATTAAAATATATGCATTTAGAGCTCTCCCTCTCTCACATGACACTACATCAAAACATTTCTATAGTCCAATCTTGGCTACTGAATCCACTTAAATAAATAAGGGATCATTTCACCACAATTTAAATTTGCAACTTCCATATGTTATGTGATTTTTAAAAACCTCCATTGAACTTCCTGAAAGCATCTTCTTTTCAATTCTTGTTAGATCTCATTAACTATTGTAAAGAATATTTCAATAGAAGCAAAGAAAATTATCCAGGTGCTTTATATTTTTAAGAAGCATCTTTGACTTCCCTCTAGTTTGACCAAGAACAGTCCATCTTGTTTGATCTTTGGGTCTTACTGATGCTATGTATGGTATATGGAATCTCTTTTTCTTAAGGAATCTTTTTATATCTTATTAGTCTTCTCATTACCCAGCATCGAATAGTGTACCAAAACAGTAGTGTTTCTACAAAAATACATGTAGTGTATAAGTCTACAATTGCTTCTATTGGTTAACAACTAACATTAGGTTGAATCAATCTAATTTTCACCTAGAAACAAGCCAAATAAAGGAGAAATAGTGACTGTTGTATTTTGACCCCACTAAGGCCCTAGACACTGGTTCACTTAGGAGAGAAGCAAATCAAGAAAGTATTGTCTAGGTGAAAATACTCTCAGTTACACTTTAAGTCATACTTAAAACTAGTTGAATAAAATACTGCAGAGAATTCTTAGCCCTTGACTGGCAGAATTGTCTTGCATTGAATGCTGTATAAATCACAGTAATCTGGATGATGCAGTAGACAGCATGTGAATTTAAAACACACACAATCCCAGACCAGATAGAATTCCAGTAACTTAGAGGTCAGGCTTAGGATTCAAAACTTTCTTGATACATTTACAAAAAATTGTAAAAGCAATGGAGTGAAATTCAGTTGGGAAAACTGAACAACAATGAATGCATGTAAGCACAAACAAATCAACTACATAAAAATATAGGTGACTACTTGCTTCATCATAAGATGAAAATGGATCACCAGCCGGCATTAAAAAGAAAAAAAAAAAAAACAACAGAGAGTTCTGAGATGCAAAAATAATATCCTGAAGGAATTCCTTCCTGCTCATGAGGCACACATGAGGCTACAGGTAAAGTCTTGCTTCGAGTTGTGAGTACCACATCTCAGGAGGGAGGTGAGAAATATGTAGTTATGCCCACCCCACCTCAAACAACCACCCTGCAAAAAAAAATCAGTCCAGGTGTTTTGATTAATATGCAACATCTGAATACTTTCTCCACTAAAATGGAAGACATATTTGTTCATGAGTCTTTATGTAAAGTTTGCATTAGACTTCTCAAAGCAAAGCACTTTCCAAAGATTCCCACAGCATCTTACGCTTTTTTTAAAACCCAAAGTTTTTTTTCTAGATTTAAAAACTTGTCTATATCAGTTTTGGGGTGTCCTGGTTAAACCACAACATGGGGACTGGGGAAAAAATTAATTAAACACAGGCTAATTCTCTATCTCAATGTTGGTTTTAAGTACAGCTGATAAAATCTGAAAGGCTGAGACTAGTAAACCAGTTTCTCTGTATCAGGTTCTTATTCTTTTTGTCATTCTTCACATGGTGACTTCAAATTACAAAGGCTTGACCTATTCATCCCCTGACACAAGGAAGTCATAATAGACAAGAGAGCTGTTTCTACCCAACATTAGCAAGCAAAAGTCAAGAATCTTAAAAGAAAATTACCTCAAAAGTGGCCAAAGAACATCCAGTGCTAATGCTGAATTATAATAAAATCTCAGGGAAAATTTTTCTACTGCCACCACTGCAGCTCAAGAGGATAAATTGCTCTTTCATTCCCAAGAGGACAATTTAGCCTTCCTTTTAAAGGAATTCTAAAACCTTGCAAACTCCAGACAAGACTCATGTAGCCACTGCTCTGCAAATATTAAGGATGCTAGATTTTAAAATATTTTTAGGCACATTAATTTCACAGACACTAAGATGTAAATGATCTAATTTTGTCCTCACTATTTTGCCTGACTTTTTATTAAAGTAAATCTAAAGAAATGCCAGGTAAAGTTAGGGAAATTGGTACTGATTTCAATAGCAGGAAGTTGTATCAGAATACATTTCCTAAACAAAAGAAATGTTTAAAAAGGTTTTGTTGTATCTGGTATATTATTTGTTATCTCAGATGGAACCAGTTGCCTTCTGCCAAAATTCATGAGTTTAACCTTTAACAGTCAATACTGCTACTTTCAGATACTAAAAATCCTAATCACAAAACTAATTTTAAAATCATATTTTGTAAAAATAAAAATGTATTTAAGAGTTCCATTTTTACCCATCTACTTTCAGCTTTAACCCATCTCATTTACCAACTTCACAGCAGTATCTTAAGAGCTACAGACATCCAGGAAGCAGGAAATATGCTGGAATTTATCACCCCCTTCCCTGTCTGTCTGTCTCACTGCCAAGAGTTACATGACTGAGGAAGAGTTGGCAATCCTGATTATCAGAATTAAAATGACAAACTGGGTGTCTAGGGTTCAAGACTGTAATCCAACCAAGCTGTTGCTCCTTCCTTTTCCTTGTATTTATAACAGCACCTGTTCCCTCAATCTTCATAGTATAGCAAATCTTCATGAAGGAGGAAAGTTGAAGAAATGAGGCAATTTTCCCTTTTTTTACTCATCTCATGGCCTTTTCCCTAATTACCTGCCTGCCACTCAGTACACACAGCATGTGAAGCCTGTTTTCACAAGACGTGAGCCACTACCTTGTTATTTTTGATGGAAGGAAGAGAAGGAGTTTTCAAATTGCAGTGAGAAAGGATGATTACAGAAGGCACTCTTTGTAACTACTGCCAGCTTTGCAAAACTTGCTTTAGTGAAAGAAAGACAAGTGCACGAAACATGTTTCATCATTGAGCTCTTCTGCTTTTTTCTTATCAATAATTAGCCTGAGTAGCAGAATGTGTGCACTTCCTCAATGGAAGTAATTACTGTGTAGAGGGCCAGAAGTTTTCAAACCAAATCTTAAAAGACATCAAAATGATATTGGCCTTCTGCAGGATTTCTAGAGGATCATTTTTTTCCTTTCTCATTCAAAAAAATCTCATAACTGTATAATATTTTTGTTACGACAATCTCTATTGATAAAAGACAGCATAATAGTGGCTAAGCAACCTTCAAGGCTGGACCAAAATTCCTATACTGTCATGACAAGCTATCACAGAAATAGCAGATATCCAGCACTGCTTAAAGATCCTGTCCAGATCTTAATGCAATTTTACTTTCACTGAAGAGTTGGGCTTTCCAGCTTTACTCCTGTCTTTCACAAATTAGCTTTTCTGTTAAGGCAGGAAAAGACTTCAGTATCTGGAAGGGAGAAAACAGGAAATTTGTAACTGGGCAAGAAACTGAAAATAACTCTAAGTTTAGGTTAAAGGCAAAACTATCCCTTTCTGCCCAATGAAATACAATAACTCTGGCTTGTCTTAGCAGACCTTCTTCAAGTCACGTGAGTACTCTTGAGTCTCTGGCAGAAGAGTAGACATCAGTGTGAGACTGGTCTTGCCTTTCATGGGACTACTGAAGACACTGAAGTACACCAAATACCCCAGTCTTCACACTTGTTACTCATTTGTGAAAGGTAACCAGAATCATTTTCAGTGGGAATAGTTCATGATATTCAAGAACGAACAGAAGAAAAACAACAAGCACCAATGCAAGATGTGTGAAGAATGAAATAAAAAAAGGTAACAAAGATAAAAGGGGGACAAAAAAACCCCATTGAAATGAATTACATCTCTGTAACAATGGCTCTAAAGAAGAGTGTTTTTTACTGATTCCTACAGGGTTGAAAGGCATTATGCTCAGGAGAACAATTACTGGTAAATATGGAAGAGTACCGTACTGCCATAACTATGAATAGATGTTCCAGTAACTTGAAAAGTGCAGCTAAACGTTTGAGAGAGATGTAAGTTTCCAAGGCCTAGGCACTAGCGTGGGATGCCCTAGTGGCATCCCAGCAGGTAAGTGACAGTGCTATTTTGGAAGCCACATTCAGCACGTACCCAAATTAACAGCATCATAGGGAACACATTTCCTCTACGGCGTTCTAGGGAAGTTTCAGAAAGTGAGATGACAACATGATATCAAAATGCAGCCAAATCTATCTGCTATTTTAAAACAGTCTAAGACTAAAGAGGACTAAAGAGTCTCCTTAAAGCTGTAGAAACAGTTGCTCAACACCATGCGCCAGAGAAACAATAATAAATCCAGTATTTCACCTGTGGCTTAGGATCACAGATTTGAGTGATGAAGGACTTTGGTTTTGATAACATGTTTTGTGTTCAGCAAGGAATGTTAAAGCAAGAGAACTTGTGGTTCATCCTGGAGGAGACTGGGATGGGCATGCTTTGCCCCCAGAGTATGTGCACTGCAGCTGAAAGAGAGCTTGGTATAGAAGGTCTATCAATAGTGTCATTGCACACAACTCACTGATTTCATCTTGGTAGTAGTCTCTATCATCATAACAAAACAAAACAGGTTTTGAAAAGGGACAAAAATGCTAGGTACTTCACTTGCATGGAGGTCTTTAAGGAAAGAATCTTAGTACCATTGAACAAAGATCAGATTAAAACAGATCAATAATTTTCCTGCATTTGTAAGTAGGAACACTTTTTAGTGTAAACTGTTGTTGCATGGTCATGGCAGATAATCAGGTTTGTGGGGCAGGGACTGTGGCTTCAGAGTACAATTAATTTATAAATTCAGACACGGACCATTTGCAAAATTACTCATCTGCCTCCCCATGGATGATCGGGTAAGTTATTTATTGTACTCTGTGTAATTAAATTGGTTGACTTGAAACTGATTGATTCATGCTTTATACAGAAAATTTTATCACATAGTTTACCCTATTTTTTTCCCCCTTCCATTTCTCTACAAAAAAATTTACAAGGCTGGACTTAGATGAACCTTTGGCTTTTAGCTCTGTTCATGAAAAATGTGTGTGGATCAGCTCTTTTGTTCAATCACCCAGGACTTTCTATTGGTATTTCCCAGGTAACATCAACAGCCACATGAATTTTTAGTCTTTCTGCACCTCTGCATAATGCTAAACTGGCCACATTCCACAAGCTCTGGAAACGCCTCCTTAACTCCATTTGTTTTCTGGAAGGGGCTCATTACATTAATCACACAGACAGATGGGCTCACATTTTATACTATTGTCCTACCTGACACAGCTTTCTTTGGCTTTCATAGCAAGACATTCATTATTGCTAATGTCCAGGGAATAGCAGGTATGCCAGGACTTCTGTAGTGTCCAAGTGTCTCCTTGAAAAATAGCATGCTCCTGAAAGAATCCCTGCTCTCTGTGTTCCTTTCTTGAGATCCTTCCAGCCTTTTTCTTCCTGCTGATGTGTGAAATGAAATGAAATTAATTATGGACATCTGGCCACATCATTGCTGAAAATGCTTCTTCCTGAAAGCAGTGTATGTTTGCAGCACTCATTAGAGTGTGCCTGCATAAATATGTGTGCATGTATAGTCCCTACCTTACATCTTAGTCAGCCTACCTGACTCAAATTTTGCCATCCCAGAAGGTAGCATCTATCTCCTGTTGGAGCATCTGGGGATTCCAAGTGCGTAAAAAGGCAGCTACAATTTAGGACAGGTCAGACAGCTTTATTAACTATGAACACTGGGAAAGCATCTCTCCCTCTGCTCCCTGGTTCTCTGCCAAGTGTATGGAGAGACCCAACCTATATATATAGTGTTTCAGAAAAAAATTAAAGAGATGAAGAAAACCAATCATTTCAATATTAACAAGGCTAGGTATACATCCCCGAGGGAATGAATCCTAGAATTGCTTGCTAACTGCTACATTTCTAAGGAATCAAACAGTAAATAACATGACAATATGGAGAGATGTCTCTTGGTGGAGCCTATAGGAGTGGCACACACAGCATTAGCTTAGCTCAGAAGCAAGGAGTTGGAAACAATCATAAACTGCTAGCTTTTAGTTGAAAGGAATGTTCTTTAAGTAAAAGTTCTCTTTATCCAGACCTCTCAGTCCTAAATATTGATTATTTTACCACCACAACCCTTCTGCCCAGCATCACAGACTATAAATTTTCTCAGCGTGGGGTGTGTATATTTTGTAGGTGTTGGAGGTTACTGTTCTGAATTCCAAGCTCACAGTAGCTGTCCCATCATCAAGAATTACTACCAATGGACTTCAACTGCTATATAACACACTGCAATGGTTTCCCTTTACTGTCCTATAAAGACACTCTGTCCTCAGGGAGTAGGCGCAGAGTTCCTTCTTAAGTGGAAAAAAACACCTGAGAGGAGATAAGAGTACACCAAAGATAAGATTGCCAAAGTTGCAAAAGTCTGACTGCTTAAACAGCCAGATTTTAGAAAAACCCAGGGACCTTGAGAATAGAACTTTAAAAATAAATCTTCAGACTTACCTACAGTACATGACAGTTTTACAGTATCCCATAAAAGATGTCCTTCCTTTCAAGTGAAGTTTATAGGAAGAGACCATATCTTTTATTAGAGCAACACAGATGAACTCTGCTTACTCTTCAAAGTCCCACACTCAAGGTAGTGATTTCCTGTCCTGAGACTAAATGTTGGGCTTTCTCTCAGTTCCATCTGTCCATTTTCCTCTCCTTGTATATCTGACTAGTCACATTCATACAGTGCCAGGTGTGACAGGTGTGACAGTCACACCTCTTGCCTGGGGCCCCTTGTCATATGCTTCTGACCCTAGAACATCATTTTATTGGGGCAACATTGGCGGTCATGCTGGCAAGCCATTACTTCTAATGGCACATCAGAGGCAGAACACACCATAACATAACCCCATGCAAGATGAGAGATAGCACAGCTTTTATGTCAGCGGGAATCCCAGCTAGCTGATCACAGGAGGGCAACAGCCCATGACATCCTGCACAACACTGGTAGCACACAAAATATGAGAGAGATGAGGAACCTCAGCACCATCCAATTCAATGTACTGTTCCACTCCTCTGTGCTGAATTACAAATGTAGACAGACCCCAAGGGAACTAACTGGTTCCCTCCGGAAGAAAGCTGGGGCATGAACTAACATAACCACAAGCCTGTATAAGCAGGGACCCAGGTCTAGAAGCTGTGTTATGTGACAGCACAGATATACCCTTCGTCATCTCTTTTTGCAATGATAGCCACTGGTCCTGTAAGGAAACAGCAACTTACAGAAGCTGGTAACACCATTAGTTTAAAAAAAGACAAATGGTGTATACTACATTCTCTCTTCTTCTTTCTCACCTACACCTCCTACACCAATAAAAGAGACATAAAAATTTAGTCACATCTCTCATTGCTGTGGATGGGCTACAAAGGCACAAGCGATGCTGCAGCAAAAGAGTGAGGCATTATAGATGTGAGGTTTCTTAGGAAAAAAGGGTTATAAGTAGACAAAACCCAGTTTGACCACTTTGACTTATCTCCTTCCATGAGAAGAACACTTACATTCTGTCAGTTGAATGCTATTAATAGTGTGAATTGAAAGCAAAATCCAAGTAAAAATTGTGGCTGGACGCAAACATGGTGAGAGCTGAAGAATAAGCTTACTGTGAGGGAAGTTAATTATACAATTAGACACCTGGAATCCTCTTTGTGATAGTTATATCAATGCATTTCATCGTGTTGAAGTGAAGCATTTCATAAAACATCAGAGGAGAGTTGAAGGACTCAGGGTGTCTCCACAAAATGGCAGACATTCTTGTGAAATATTTACGCCAAATTTTCAGCAAAACTAGTGGGAGTTTAAGACTCCCACCAGCTCCCAGAAAAGCTCAGCATCTTGCAGTAAACCATAAATGAGCAAAAGGATAAAATATCTTCCTTACACTGTATTTTAGTGCTTTTAAATACAGTTAAATATAGGCACACTGGCTAGATAGAAACGCATGTTACCTCTGCCAGTGGTATGAAGACTGTCATTTTGGCAGCTTCCTAGAGTATAATTTTGTACATGGACTTTTATCCATAAAATTTCCTATTCTAGATCAACAGTGCAAGGAGTACGCAGAAATACATGGAGTCACCAACATCTCTATGCCTTCTTATCTGTGTGACTCATCTCTCAAAATAGAAGATATTTTATGCCTGTAAGATCCTCGGATTTTCTGCTCTGAATTTTAAGCTAGGATGCCAAATACAATTGGTGTCAAACATATGATGTCTGTTTCTGAGACCATGAAGGTCTGGTCAACTGATCGCTAACTTTTAGCCAGTTGTTTTCACTGAAGTTGTCGGGCCTTTTATTTCTTACCTCAGCAGTGAGAGCTAGCAGCAGTCAGCATAACACAGGAGTGGTCAGGACACCCAGTAAGGCAGCACAATTTATAGGGTGCCTGTGCAGAAATAGATGTGAAGACATTATCCCAGCCACCAACAGCTTCCAAACCTAGAGCCCTAACTCTCCTGTCTATGTTTGCATGATTCGTAGCTCATCCCAGTCTAAAATAAGCAATTTATTTACTTGTGTAAAGTACTACCTGTAATATACATAAGGATATGAAAATGACAACTCACTTAGGAAAAAGGGGGAAAGAAGAAAAAGCAGGGTTTTTTTCCATGCATTTCTTTACATATTTTAATTATCAGAAAGAAGATGAAGTGTTAACCTTCCCCATCCACTTCTCAGCCCATTATTATCTGTCTTCAGTTCCTTGGACAAATCAGGGTTGGGGGAGACTAGTTTTAAAGTGATCAAAGTCTTTGGGGTTTTTTTGCAGAGGCAATTGTCATCGAACTAAAAGTCCATTGAAAGAAGCCTACAAATATTGAGCTGTTTATTTTCCATTTCTGTTGATTAACTATGAGGTCATTTTTCACTCCGTCTCTTTCATACTCTTAATAAACTCATGCCCTGTGGTACTGGTGACTCTTACAAATCAACTTCTCAACTACCCATCAGTCTTTACACAGAGCATTAATGTTTTATTGTTCTTGTACTGGCAGTAATGATTTTTCACTTCCTCTGCTGATTTTTTTAATCAAAAGTAATTTACAGCAGTCTTCACCAAGATGAGCCTTTTCTAAATATATCATATGTGTGTTCTCTGCCACTTGGTCAAATCAGAAATTTGACTCATGCTTTTCTGGTTTTAAAACAAGCCATATTAGGTAATAAATAAAAATGCCATTTAGGAATTTCCTTAACCACTTATATATAAAGGAAAAGTGTCATGTAAGACACTTTTTTCTGTAAAGTGTTTTTGCAGGTAATTTCATTATGCATAACTGTATGAAATAGCCTTTTAAAATGTCTTATAGTGCTTTAAACTGCAGTTTCATTTAAAAAAAACCCAAACAGGTTACTTAACACATTCAGATGATTTGTCACAATTTATGAAACGGTCACTATGGAAGCTATTAAGTTGATTATGAATAACGTAAAAGCTGTTCAGAATCAATATGAATCAAGGCAAACACCTGCCTGGCTTTTCATGTACGATCTATTCTACAATAAGCAGTTCCGGAGTTTGCGAAGACCTCACTTAACAGGTGATTCAGCTTTGTCAAACATTTTCCTTTTAACATTGGCATAAACCTCACTTTTAGTTCTCTGCTCTGCCATAGAGATAAAACTATTTCCTCTCTAACACACTGGCTTGTGTGCTTTTAAACTCATAAGATCCTTGAATACCAATAGCCTTCTACAACAGGCATTTTATACTATTGCTTATTTCTTCCAATAGGAATGTCAGCAAAATTATAAAAATAATATCTATTGGATCATCTCAGCAATAATTTATAATAATTTGCTAAATGCTCAGCTAATAAATTCTAATTATTTTTATATATTGCTGCAACCAAAATGTCATCTGGTTATACCCATCTGTGACTTTTCCATGAATGTACTTTATAGCATTGTCAATGCTTAAACATTCAGTCAATATTTGTTAACTTTCCTAATTTTAATATGAAGATTTGTGTATACTTTAAATTTTTCCTATCTTTGAAGTTTTTCAGAGTTGAAATCAAGAGATTGTCTTGCCCCTTGGCAGAAACATTGTAAAAATGCCTTTTCTGTCCATGTCCCTGCTGTTTAAGAAATAGGCTGATGAGATCACAGACAGTAAGTGCTTCTTCCTTCAGGCCCTGTTGCCAAAAAGCTTCAGTCTACAGAAGACAGAGTTTCTTCTGGCAGCGTGTAATCCTTGAATCTTGAACAAGCTTGACATTTATATTATATAATTAGGAGTAGTAGTTATGTTGCTGTGCTGCTTTTCCCATATGGCACAAAAATCCAACATTGGAGGCTGAAAGTTCATGGCGCTATTATGCATTCAATAGCCCATCTCCACTAATTTTTTTCCCCTTCTCACTCATTTGTGCTGGATAGTTACACGTTTGTATTTCATGGAATATTGCCAGATGGAGCAATGGAGGAACTGGAGTGCAAAGGTGTGTGGGAAAGGAAAGGCTGCAGGGGTGAGTTACCAGCTTTCAAGGTACAACATGAGGACACAAAATAGGCGCATGACTGAAAGCTGAGTTTGGAAAAATAAAACCAAAGCAATGAAACAAAAAAAGAGATCAGCCTACAAAGTAGTTCTTTTTTTGGCTGCATGCATGTAAAGGACCATAGGCCCCTTACAGTGCTTGATTAAACAGAAATGGAAAGGAAAGCTGCAGCTAGAGTTGTAAGACCTACGGAGCTATACGCTGCCAGAAGCAGCAGGTGAAGCCATACCGCTACCAATAAGAAGCAAAGAAAATACAGACCCCATAACATTGTAATTCATCATAATGAAACATTTGGAATTTTCTGCTTGAAACTATGAGGACCTTCCACCATACTTACCTAGTTGCTTACTCTGCGGTGTATTAGAATATATTTCTTTTATTATAATACTCTGTGCAGATTTGCTATCAGGACAGTTATACGTAATACTAATATTCAAATGACTAGTATTGTCTTGAATATCCAAGCATGCTAAACCATACCGCAGAAGACAGTGTATCTTGGAATGAAGATTCATATGAGCAAGAATATGATGTTCAGAGAAACCAGAGGAGCTCACTTTCTCTCCTACATTCAGCAGAGACATCTTGTGACCAGCTAAACATTACCCAGTCCTGCCAGCTGCTGAAGACTACCACCACACTGACGCTGTGAAGACAATATTGGGTATCTATTAAGCAAGAGCGCTGTGAGGCATAAGCCCTGAGAGAAGAGATAGGAACGCAAATAAGTTTGTTCAAAAATAGTCAAGAGCCAAAGTTCTCAATTATTCTTTAAAAAAGAGTAAATGAAATTCATGGCCAGTTCTATTAAAAAACTGATGTTGTCAAAGTATTACACAATTCAGGCAATCTCAGCTTTTAAGTTCTCCCTGAATGCAGAAAAGGCATAATACTGACGTGCAGAAAATGTATTTCTAATGAACCCTTCTGTCTGCATACAGCCTACTAAATAAAGACGTGACTAAAAAATATTTTTTTTATCAGAAATAGGGAGTCTGGAGTATATTTGTAAAATTGAGATTATTTCCCTCACTGCTACCCCATAACACTCTTTTTTTATTTTGCAGTACTGAAGAAGCTTGGCTCCTTCGGAGGAGAATTGGTTTTGGAGGGATAAAAGTTTATTGCATATTCAGGACATAAGGTGGAAAAAAAAAAGCAGCACTTCAAAAGCTGAGATAGAAGGATTTTTTTAACATAAGCTGGCCCTTCTCTGGCATACAAGGAAAGTAGGACTATTTTTAAGATAAAATAGTAAATTTAGCTTTCTGTAATGTTCCCCAAACACTAGGAGGATCTTCAATAATATTAAATGTTAAGGGAAATATATATTTTAGGGCTTTCCTGTGCATAGAATAATCACTTTATTCACATCCATTAGTATTGATGCTATCACAGCACTATTGTAGAATAATTATAATATGAGAAGCATATTAAATTATACCAGTTCAATTTCATTCAAATAATGCTTCACCAGGAAGCTGAGTTTGAAGAGAAGACTAAAAAATATCATACATGGAAAAAACTTCTATGTCAAGAGAAAAAACGTGTGCAGACCAAACCTTCAGTATATCATACTTACAAAGTCTCATCAGTGATTATTTAACTGTTTTTTTGAAAAATAAATTGAAGAAGATGCATCTGCATGAAGATCTTAATCCTAAAATTCACCCTTATCTTTGAGAAAGCCATCTTCAGGTCTCACTGATAAATGAAGATACTATTATTGGAAGATAATGATTTTCAGTAAGTGGTTATATATTGCAGTATCAGAAGAATGTTTACAAGATTGTGCTTTAATATTTTCCTGCCTACCATCTATCAGCATTTGGCAGCTTTGATGCTGAAGTACGTGATTTGGAGCCTGCTGGTATCTAGAGAGACACTATAGCACAGCTAAATATATAAATATTTAGGGAAACTGAAGGAGTAACACTCAACTTTCTGAAACTGAGGTAGGGGTAGTTAAAAACTAACCATCTAATACATAATGGGATTGTAACACTAGGGTACCCATAGTTTGCTGTCAGCCAGGAAGCTCACAGACGTATCCAAACCAGCTGAAGGCCTTTGAAAAATCAAAATGAACTTCCAGAGATTCTTTGGAGTTTCTGTTCAGAGAAACAAAGGTGGAAATGCACAAGACACATCCTTGAGATGTGCATAGGGCTCAGTAAGGTGCCAACCCATGGAGCCAAATGCTGGCAAGTCTTGTGTCCTAGGGACCATTTTGCATTCTGGGAATTTCAGATAATTGCCTATGCTTACCTTGTTTCTGCCTCCCCAGAAAAGAGGGAAAAAGGGAATATGCCATTTTGTTTAATGGCTTTTTTATGTTTGTTTTTAGTGATGCTCTGATAGGAAGCAGCACTTAAACGAAATAAGAACCTGTCAAGTATCTTACAATGATTAGTGCTCAGAGTCTCACAGGGCAGAAGAAAAGAGGCTTGAGAAGTCTGCATTAGCCAAAGTCTAATTTAGAAAAGGGAGCCAGAAAAATCTATGGAATTATGGGTGGAATGAATAGCAGAAAACAGAAAATAGACTACAACAAGCAATCAGAAAGCCAGCAGTTAGAAAAGTGCATTATACTACTTTCACCACAATGTTCTGGGAAGGGACTCATGGAGCAAGAACTGGAATGATCAGAGGGGTGTACAATCCCTCCACAAAGAAAGTAAATGAGGAAGAAAACACACAATTATTTCTCTCTTGGGCACCTATAGAAAACAAAGCAAAACAAAACAGCAGGAAACAAATAAAAAAAAATGCAAAATTGCTTGTGAAAGATGTGATGACCTCAGACTGTGACTAGCCTCAGAGAACACCTGCTGTGTGAATTACTTGGGCTTTTATTAAAAATTCAATTAATGTAAGCAGTTGTAATAATGGAACAAAAACTAACCAGTGGTTATGTACAGCCGAGCCACAATCCAATAATCCTGTTTCCTTTCTCAAGCAAAAGCCTAATAAAAACAACAAAGTACTCAAAGAGTCTGCTTAGACAAGAAGGGCTCAGCAGGTAGCAAAGCAAGACAGGGCGTGCAAGTCCTTGGTCACTGCTTTTGAAGAGCACAGGCTCCAAAACCACACATACACAGTTTTGTGTCCTATACTCTCACAATATCTAGCTGCCACAAGCATTCAGTGCATTTTGGCATCAGGTAGGTACAGATGCTTTAGCCTACAGTAAGGGCCTGACTTCTTCTGGCAGTCCCTAAACAGGATAGACAGGCATTGCCACTCTGCATTCATTTACTTTCCTCAATTTCTCCCCTTCTTTAGAGACATTCGGCTGAGACAGATCCTTCTGCAATGACCTCTTCTTTTGTGGCCCCTTTCACACAAAGTCCTGAAGTGGTGTGTCAGGGCAGGCATAAATGTCACAGAGGAAACTGTGTCACAAAACTAAAGAACTCAGGATAAAAAAAACCCCCTTCACTCCCTAAAGCTCCAAGGAAAACATAAGCTCCTCTTTGCCCTCTCTTCACAAAATACATGCAAACAAATCAATTGGAACCAAACCCAAATGGTCATTAGCACAGAAGGAGGAATGTACCAGGCACAACCCAGCTAACCAATTAGATATGTCGGACATCTGTCATATTGCACAGTCCAACAGCAGAAGGTGATCAGAACAGTGCAAGAGGTTTCTAGAAGTAAAATCTGTGAAGATTTCAAGCTCTCCGTAATTATACTTAAAAAAAAAAATTAGCTGTTGGTTGCAAAGTATAGTTGTCTAAAAAAAAAAAAAAAAGTTGGCTTTATCCTTCCAATTCATCATCTAAACAAACTAATTCAAGGCACAGAAGCAATTAAAATGCAAAAATAAAACAAACCACGGACAATGTTCTTTGTGTTCACAGCCTTCAACGTGGTTTGCAGTCGAGTTTACATGGGCTTATGTTGGTATGGTTGAAGGAAAAAAAAGCGATCTTGTCATTAAAAGAATGTATCAAATCACAAAGCTCACAAGACTGGCAACAGTATTGCTCAATTTCTGTGTTGCCCAAAATAAAGTATGTAATAGAAAACATGTCAAGAAATTCATAGTGCCATAGAAGTGCAAGACATGAGTATTATTTTTACTTCTCACTGTGGCTTCTGTCCCTATTCACTAGATCCCTTAACTCAAAAAACAGAGTTGCAGTATCTCTTGTAAGATTAATAACTATGTAAATCATATTGGAGCTTAAACTCATTTTGCTAATTTAGAGGCCAAAGAGACTCATGAGGCAAAGTCTCTCCCCAGCACCTCCACTGGCAGTTCTCAGAACAATAGGGTGAATTTCATACTGCTTGGCACTGGTGCCCTTTTCCAGAGCCCATGAAGATAGGACAGCTTATTTATTGCCTTTGGAAAGCAGCCTTAGAGCAGCCCCAAACTGGTGCTTACTGCTTCGGAGGGGTCCCAGGGCAAGAAAGAAAAGATTGTCTCTCTGTCCTCCCCCACATCCAGGCACATACTACGAAGAAGAAATAAAAAAACCCTAAGAGCAAGCCCAAACCTAGTGGATTACCATGTCCTTTCTACTACGTTTATATTTTTATCATTTAATTTCCTTATGCATTGCAACTATGCAATGCATCTGATGAGACTTAAACCAACAGAAGTCACTTGGGTCATTGCCATCTCATCTCTCCCACACAACTAAACACATTTCAATTAAGATGATAATCTGACATTCAAACTTTCATTGGGATTTATGAACACAAAATTAATCTTATTGATTTGTGCCATGCAGGCTCTTCTGTAACTTCCTATGTTAATTAAGGTCACCCTTTTATTGTCAATACTGGACGAAGGGGAACAGAAATATGATAAAATTAGCTGGTTTTAACATGTCTTAACACTTGCTTTTCTGAACACTCCAGGGTAGAATATTTCTTCACAACTACTTCTAAGTCAGCACTGTGAGAAGAAAGAAGAGGATTAGGAACATAGTGTGTGTATATATATGTATAAAAAACCAATGTTACGAAATATTCTGGTGCTATCCCATAGATTTTATTATATATTCTATAAACACACATGGGCATGCTTCTGCAATGACTGACCAAAGGCTGACTGGAACTAGTAAGAATGGCATTTTGCATCAAGTTTTTCCCAAGATTAATTTTAAAAGATTGAGCAGTAAATATAAATATATGCTGAGCCTAGTTCTGAAGTTATTCTTACAAGTTTAGATCCAGGATCTTGGTTTGCCAATCACACATTTCAGTTGATTTGTAAACATGCATCATTTGGCCTCATGTTATCCAAAGATAGCTGTGAGCAAATGGAAAAAGCATTTTTTTTAACATGTTTGAGAAATCTTGTGTAAGCTGTAACTTTCTTGCACATGTAGAAGTTGCGTCAAGAATTACCATAGCACCTTACATCTAAAATATGTGGCAAAAATAATTCGAAAAAAGTCAGAACCACTGCAGGTGAAACCATTCTGTTAAACTTGATAAACCTTTGCAGGATGATGCAAACTCCTACTAGCAAACAATTTCTGTAAGAGTTTTGAAATGTGCCATGAAAGAAAAATGTTGCTATATATTTTAGGCATGGGTTACACTACAATCCCATTCCATCTAATAATTCTGTTAGTGTTATTTGAAATATAGTACTGTTAGCTCAAATGTACTGAGCAATTCCTTTTGTTGAATCTCAAAAATGTCTAAAGAATTAAAGAACGATGAGGGGATGGCAAGGTATCTTTCTCTCTTACCTGGCTTCTTAGCTACAGAGTTCCTTCCTTGTGATACAGCTGTTGACAGCACTTTTAGAAAGTACTAAACAGACACATACAAAGGCTAATGGACATTAATGTACTTCAAAGGGAAGTCAGATGCCTAAACACTTTGACAAATGGGACTCTGTTGATTACACTGTTGACTAATGATCAGTTATCTACAGATTTACTATTCCAAATAGAGGAAACAACTTCTGTTGGACCAGTTCTCACTGAATGAGGCTAAATGAAAGCAAGAAAAAAATATAATGGTTTTAATGCACATGTGGTTTTGCTGGAGACCTAAAACCAGTACAGCCAGGTTATTGCCATACTATGTCAATGCTTTACTTGAGCAAACATTTCACTACAGCTCTCTACAGTTTGAAAGAGTCCATCATACTCTCTATGACTCATAATTTGTATATAAATATACCACATCTTGAAACTTCACTGTACTTCCTCTGCAGCTCACTTTACAGACTTTTGGCTAGAAAACAGCTCAATTGAACAACTAACTGACTGTGGGCAGTAGGCTTTGCGCAATAACAACAACAACAACAATGATGAAGAAACCAGGAAAAGCTCCAGAACTGCAGCAACGATTAAAATGACAAGTGGACATTATACACATGGTAATTTTTAATTTTGATAATTCTTGACCCCATGCTTGGCAATGGAATTGCTTTGAGCACCTTTTGAGCTTTTATAGGAATAATTGGAGACCAAGCAAAATATATCTATTCTGCATAATTGTTGCTGATTTCTTACTGATGATTAGCCTGTCATTTCACATGCAGTACAACCTGAAAAGAGGATATTGAACGTGTGTGATTTGTGTACAATGAGGCATCATGGCCCAGCATTTCAAGACAAAGGAGCATAAGGGAATCCTTGGTTAACATTTATAGTCTTTCCACCAGGTAAAACTTTGGGTAAGTCAAGTGGCCTCAGAGTTTTCAATTGGCTTCATTTAATTTTGTATGCATTCAGCTAATGCTTTGATTTTCTAGGACATTAAGGTTTCAAATTAAATCTGAGTTGCCCAGACTTGGAGTCTAGTCAGCACAAACACCACTGTAGTCACTAGAGAGAGACAGCAGCACATCCAGAGCATGATACATATTGTAGAGAAGTAGACTTGTCTCCTTTGACTTCATCTCTCCACCTACTGATTACAGAGGAAATCTAGCATGACTCAATTCTTGGTACAGAGACCTTAGATAAATTGCTGACAGTAGATAGGGTGAATAAGAGTGTAAATGCTATTACTTTTAAAGTCCCAATCTCAGAGGAACTCAGCTTTCATTTAACTGGAGTGCAAAAAAATTTTTGAAGTGCTAAGCACTCTAAAAAATTAAAAATCTGGCCAGTGTACCACTGTAGGTACTAGAAATCTATTGAATTGTCTCTGCCCTATCTACTTTTCAATCTTTCTTTGACAAATCCAGATGCAGAAAATTAAATCTGTCTCCCAGGAAGCCAATAGGAGTTTTGCAATTATCTTCAATGAAGTCAGAATTTCATTTATGAAATAGAAGTATGAGATGTAAACCAAGGTATAAGAAACAGGTTTTGAGAAGCACTTTCAATAATGTAGTCTACATGCTTGACATACAAAATGAAAGGTTGTTCCAAGCACAGGACATATATGAAAAGAGGCACTGAGGTATGAAGCAGAAGACGAATGATAGAGTGAGAACAGAGGTGAACAGATGGAGCGCTGGCAATAAAAAAAAGATCAGGGTTTTGAAGGACCTCTCCAGACTGACACTCAAATCTAAGGCCAGAAACTGGCTTCTCATAGTGTTAATTCTGCCCTGGCTACCAGAAAATGAAATAACATCAATTTTCCATGGCTTGACTATCACAATCTAAAATCAATCCGAATTTCTTAGTCCAGATTTGCTTCTCTCTGTATCCAGTGTAGAATGAACAACGCCCAGACACTGTAATGAATAGCAAATTATGAGAAGTCAGGTCCAAGTCCATTGTTTACATTATTATCTAATTTCTAGAAGATAGCTAAATAGCAAGACCAGTTTCTCTTGAGAAGCATGTATCATGCTATGCATTACCTTCCTTGAACAATGCAGAAAATAACCCAAGAGTATATTTTTATTGGTATCACTAGTTGATCCAGCTACGGTTTCACAGTGTTTTCCTAAAGCAGCAGTTCAGTTCTGTTAGCATTGATTAACCTGGTATTAACTCAGTATTAACCTGATATTAAATCAGAAATCTGATACGCTTCATTTAAAGATCACAGTGTTTAAATTTTTTATACGGCTGAACTCTTCTTGCCTTCATAAACATTAGAAATCCTGTGTCATCTCCTCTAGTGATAGTCAACATTGCAAAGTCAATGAAGTAATGTCAAATTACATCAGTTTTGAAGCTGTCCAAGGTTCAAAGTTAATTTAAAATTTCTAAGCTATCACTGAGCAGGCAAGAGTCATGCAGCTGAAAGCATTAACAAAAAACCGCATTCAGTAGGATAAATACATTTAACTTCACCTGCTTATTCCAGATCTAAATAAGCAAACTTAATGGCTAGGGATGGTGAGAAGAACTTTGAACTGCTACCTGTTCTTCTTCAAACAGTCATGGAAAAATAATTTATCTCTGTTTTTTTCCTATATCCCCATTCCCCCTTTTTTTAAAAAAAAAAAAAATTATCATCGCTACCTTAAGAGATGATTATAAATTAGTTCCTTGATAGGCTGCTAGATGGACCGTGGTAGCAGATTACCAGTAATTCTTATCAGAGAGGTCTTATTGTGGATACATTCAGAATTATCATCTAGCTTCAATTTTCATTTAAAAATTCCAGAAGGAAAGGCTATACCATATTGCTACAAAAGGCTGATCTGGCCTTCTTCCAATGCAATGAAATCTACCTTATACTGGTATGAGATTCGAGTCAGGCTTAATGCATTAAAGGGAGAAGCTGCTAAAAAATTGTGATTAAAGCACATTGGGTTTTTATGATTAATTTCATACCCTGCTTATGTTCAGAGCCACAGCTGAGTTCCTTAAGCCCTGCATTTCTGTGTGGAATTAACCCCTGGCTTTTGGGCTAAAATAATAGTGCCATAATATTTAATTTAATTTCATATTATTTTTGGTAGCCAGACTCTGAGCAGAGAGAAGCAAGCACAGTGTTCATTTGCTGTTACCTTGTATGCTGCACAATGGCGTGACATTAACCAAAGAACAACTGATGGTATGGAATTATCTGATACTAATTTCAAGAAGTATTTTAAACGGTTAAGAACTCCCCCAGTACGCTAATCCCTGTATTTTTGGCTGTGGGCTGGTACAGAGTAAGATGCAGTGGGCATTGTTCCAAAAACTTTGGTAACCACTGCTCACGTTTATCCCAGTTCTTGTACACTATGAGAGTTCTCTGCCAAACACCTGTCCAAATAGGTTTTCCTCACTGAACAGGTTATTATTCTTAGTGTGCTAAGAGGGTTTCTCCTTTGCAGTTGGGCGCAACTGCGCAAAATTAAAACTCACTCAACCTATTTGGCACAAAGTAGTTTTCCTGTGCCTACGGATTACTACCATATATTCTGAATCAGGCTGTCACAGCAGAGTCAATAACAGGTCCTTCTGTTATATTTAAGGATTACACTTACACTTTTTGCACTTTTTTCTCTGCAAAGTGACGAACCAGCTATACTCTTTAGTCCTGGTCAAGAAATGAGGAAATTTGTACACCTGGGTTTTTTGAAACACTTATTAATATAAAATGTTAATGTAAAATATTTCTACATTCTAGGATTCTGTTTTGGAAGCGTCTTACACTTAATTTGCCTTCTTTTGACATAATGCTGTGAAAACAAGACTCAAAAACCAGAAAAAATAAACAGTTTCATGTGCAACACAGCTCTCAGAGTTTTGAATTAATCATAAACTTTTAACTTAACTGAGAAAGGAAGAAAGATTTCTGGGATGCAAGTTCAACTACTGTTAAAATGACATCTTTGCAAGCAGTCTGCTTCTGTGATCGGGGCGTGCAGGTGTGTGCTTGTGTTGCATGCAAAAGCAGTTTTCAGCTAATCCACATCTTCTCATCTCTGAACACCTTGCACCAGCATGGCCATGGTTTTACAGCAGCCACAAAAGCTGCACTGGGAGCTACTGCTCCACAGAGTAAGGACGGAGAACAGGACCACTGGCTGCAGCGAAGGCAAGCCTCCACAGCAAAACAATCTCAGCTGTGAGACGCTCGATTTAGGGACAAATATCACTTCCCAGGTCCTGAGCCTGACTGTATGTGAGCCAGCAACATCTGGACTCCTTGTCACCCTGAGACTCAGATGTATGCTAGTGTCACAGGGAAAAGGAACACCAGGCAATGTGGCACTGCTAAGCTCAGTTTATTAACTGGACCAAGTGCTGGATAAGCTTTGGATGGAAAAGATTTACACTCACACACAGCCCCCAAGACACACTCCAGTCACCATCTGAGTGGGTTAGATAAGTCTTCCCTGGAGGAAGCACGACACCCAGTGTGCCCACATCCACTGTTGGGCTCTGTTTAGCAGTTTGGCACCAAGTAATTGTTCCACCTTGGATCTTCCTCTTCCATCCAGTGTTGGATGTCTGCACAGCAATATTTCACTTGATCTCAGTTACTGGAGGGTTTTATAGCCAAGATTTGGTACAGTCTGCCAATAAATCAGTATCCAGCGATATCACTGTCTGTCTTTCCAGCAGTTTCAAATATTGCACTCGTATAATATGTTGATCCATGACCCATGGCTCAATACACTCAGTTCTTGTTTGCATTTTCTTGTCTGTTATTATACTCTACTGTGGATCAAAGCATGAAGGTAGAAGCGGCATCTGTCCTTGCCCCTTTTTCCTCTTGATCTGGCCTCTGACAGTCCCTCCTTCTCATGGAGAAATCATTCATAGAAGCAAACCAGAAAATCTGAACAAAGCATGTTCCTGCAACATGCTCTGGACAGACCTCAATTCGTCTTGTCTAGATACACATTAAACATCCAGACTCTACTCACAGTGCCTCTGCAAACAATCAAATCGCAGATGATCTGCCAATTTCAGTAATAAGTTCCAGCATGAACCCAAGTGGACAAGGCCCTGAGGTTTTCTAGTTTGGCCCTGCTTTGAGAGGGGATTAGACCAGATGCCTTCGAGAGGTCCTTTCCAATCTATAAAGTCCTTTCCAAACTCTTTTTCTGTGATCCTCTGACATGATCTCCCTTCAACACAAGCAGTTTGCTGTCAGCTTTACCACTTACATCCTTCTAATAAGAAAACCCTGAGGTAAGCCTGAAGCAATTTGCATGTACCAAGAAGACAGACAAATCCTCAGCTGAAACAGGCATGAGGAGAGCTTTTCAACATCTAAGTACAGGGTAGAAGCCAGCTTTTTTATATTTTCAGGGCACCTATTCATTGCAATAATTGAAGGTACTGTAGATAAGAAAAATATTGGTTCTTGCTACTGGCCTAACAACCCTTTTTCTCTTTATGGTTGCAACTGTAACATGTTGATTCATGGAAAAAAAGCTGTAAAAACAACCCATTGATCATCCTGACACTCAGCAAATAGCTTTTCCTCTTTAATCTGGAAATGATGGCTGTTGCATGTGTTACTAAATCATGCTACGGCTATTCTACAGGCCATCTTTATTACTTGGCTTTAGGTTTTGGGTTTATTTCTTTTCCACTGGCACAGATTTCCAGCTTTCTCCTTATGGGTGCCATTGTGACATTTTCTTTACAGGGGAACGTGGGTAGAGCCAGGACCTACTTACAGTGTACAATTCACACATTTGTTATTATCTACATCTGACCTGATACCAGAGAGTAAGAAAAAGTCCTTTCCCCGAACACTAGCCAGGATAGAAAGAGCACAGCCTAAAGAGACTAACCAATTCAGAGCTGGCAATCCTGCTGGGATAAGAAACTGGTGTTTACATATTTCAGTTCAGCAGATTACCTTTCAGCTGACTGTGCTGGCCTTCCTCAACAAATACCAGTGAGATGTTACATTGATTGACGTACTCCTTAGCAATTTTTCATTCTTGCACATGACCTACGTGCAGATTTTCTATTAATTCATAATTTCTTGCTTTTTTGAGCTATTAAAAACTTTACTTCTAGAAATATAAATCAGACTATACGTTCCCTGAAAAACACTTGCCATACCGTTTTACTAGATACTCATCATTTATGCTTATTACAGCTATGCAGCTGGCATTATCTAATTTACACATCTCACTCAGCAAAACCCAAATATTTTCCATTGGACATTCAGCTCGGTGGCCTGAACCACAGATCCTTTCCATCTCTCATTAGCAATTTCATTCCCACATGGAAGAAAGCAGCAAAGCAAAAGTCCAGCATATGCATCTGAACCTGGACTTCATATTCACAGCTCAAATTTAGACAGAGTCCTATCCTTTTTACCAGCATTAAACACAACTTCCAAGTCAATTCCCTGCAACAGCCACAGAATAGTCACCATTTTAAAAATAAATATTTGCCAAGAGTTGCCAGTGCAACTGTGTGAGTAGCATTAACATCACCAAATACATTCAACTGGCTTTTAATTAGAAATGTGATTTAATGTTTTTACCACCCTTTTTTGCTTCCTTTTTAAAACATCCATATGTTTGACATTTTGTTTGTAGGAATATTCACAGAAATGAATTCTGGGTCTGTGGCTGAGATACATAACAAGATTACATTTTTCAGTTTCAAGTGTAAGGCACTTTTAAAGGTTCATTTGTTGAGTTAAGAACTAAAATAGTAATGTACATTCATAATACAACACATCACAGAGCTTCATTATTAATCATGAATACCTGACTAAGCAAGCTGGTAGAAAAAAAGGACTTTCCCCAGAAAAAAATGCTCACAAAAATTAAAAACAATGAAAAAAAGCTATCAGCACTTTTATGAGGAACTATTTCTGTTCTGCACTGCCATACCCACCCACCCCACAAACGGAAACCTAACATTCAGAAGAAAACAAAATATTTCTCTTCAGAAATATCACCAACTGGGAGATCCAGAAGAACTGTAGTTCTAATATTTCGTATTACTAGTCTCCCTCACAGATTTATCTTCTAGGTTATGTTACATTTTCAATGGTGCAACATAATGCTTTGCATCATGAGAGAAACCATATATATCATGGAAGCCTGTGGTCAGAGCACATCAAGAACAATTTAACAGTGCTTGAGAGCCCAGTCTTGTAATTTAAGAAAAGACAACCATGATTTCCATGATGCACTGTAGCAGATTTTTTGAATTAAATATCTTATTATCAGCCAAATATTGGCATATTAAACCACTTCTATTTTTGAAGGAAAATAACAGATGCAAATGAGTTACTTGTGAAAATATTTGTTTTGTCAGAAAATACTTTTTCTACAAAATAGCTATATTGACTATTTAAAAAAAAATTAAAATCAGCCATTTAGAGCAAATGGATGTAAATACAAATAGCTACATTAGTTAGGGAAATTATTTACCTATTCGACTTTGCATACTGTGCTACAGTATTTCTATTTCTGTTGACAAGGCTGGATTTCACAGCAGTATATTGCCCGAGAAGTAGAGTGGCAGAGAAAGAAGCTATTCCACAGCTGCTTCTGACAATGTGTATGTACACTGAGTTACACACAGATGAACTGTTCAAGTAAATATTTAGAGCCTTTGACACATAGAAGCAAGATAAACATAAGCAGGAAACTTTATTACATAGAATAGTTACCTACTTGAAAAGGGTCTTTTTCTCTGACACTCCCACATACAATTTAATTGATTTCTGTGATATTAATTGCATGCATCTGGGCTGCAAGAACCTCTGACAACCTTTGAGAAAACAAAAAATATGGCTACCTAAACTGCAGTTTTGCATTCAGAACCAGTTATGTCTCCCTGCCTGCCATCTACCATGATTATGATTGTTTCTTCTAAATGTTTACTGCATTTGAAATGTGTTCGAACAACGTTGTTCTTACTAGTTCTAAAATGATTCTTATAATGGATTACCAAATTATTAATTCAAAGCTTTGTCATAAATCAGCCACAGAAAAATGGCACATTCCATAATTATGCATTTTGCAGAGGCTTATTAAAGAAAGAAGAAAAAAAGGTAACTAGAAAGAAGGCTTCCATTGCTTCTTTTACCTTACTTTTCCACTTCTTTTCTCTGAACTATATTTTCCATAGTTCCATGAACTATAGCTTCCATAGTTGGTCCAGAATTACCATGCAGGAAGAAAATTATCAGCAGACTGTCAATTCTCATACCTTGATTACTACGGTGAGTAAATTTTTGATGCCCAAGTTCCCAGAGTTCAGGGACTATATGAAAAATTTAACAAAATTTTTGAAGTGAATGGAGAGAATGGAGAGGCTTGAGAATATGACTCATGTATTTCCTTGAGCTGAATGTTTTTTGAAAAAAAGTAATGATTTATACTGAGCCTAGGGGACTTTTTAGAAGTGTAACTTCATTCTGACAATTTTTTCTTATGGGAGTTTGATTTCCTGTTGTTCATGCAAAAAAAAAGTCAGCTATTTAGTAAGCTACAGGGTGGGTCTCTAATGCGGTGAAGAGCCCAGCTCTTGTACTGGAAAGCCCTCTTTTTCCATTCCAGAGGAATGAAATTGTCTGCATTAGAGAACATTTTGCTGAAGCAACAGCCACTTCTTGACTGGTTTGTAATGGACTTTGGAGAGCGATTCATTTCGGGCCAGATCATCAGGCAGGCATAAAGTGCTGCCCACTTCCATTAGCAGCCCATGAGGTCTGTGAGGAATACCTTGCTGCAGGAACAGCCAGGCCAAAACTCTGAAAATGACTGAAAGTGCATCAGATTCTTAAAAGCTTTCTCCTGAAACAGGGGTCCAGGGCAGGAAGGGCTACCAGTGTTACTGAAAACCCCATTATAAATCATGTATACCTGTAAGCACACCCAGAAAACATCTGTCAGCAGCTCTGGAGATTTTACCATGGTGCTGATTTACCTGCTTCTCCCTGGGTGCAGTGTTATCCGCAGTGGCCAACAAGACCCTACTGAGTCACCCACTTGAGGCAGTCTCAGCCACTGGCCTCCACAGCAGCTCCCCTGGAGGGAGGCCACTTCAGGGCTCCCTGCCATCAGAGCTGTTCCCAGCTGGAAGCCGTGGGCTGACAGAGTGGCAAGAGATCAGGTCTCCTGGTGCCTTCTCTTTCCACTTCCATGTACTGACGTGCCACACAGCACGTGGTGGCCTGCATCCAGGTAATCAGCTCTGAGTGCTCCTAGACGCCTCATCAGATGAAGAGTCCAGCTACACACAGCTCTCACCCAGCCTGTATTTCTTACAGCAACAGAATGCTTTCAGTTTTTCCATGTTCAGTACCTTTAGAAGCCATACCTATAACTGTTGTCTGGTTATTTCAGGATATAGGAGCCTCTTTTTCTAGGAGCCTGCAAATACAGCGTATACTTTCGAAAATCATCAGCATTTCATCAGTAATGCAGCTATAACTGTTTCTCAAAATAAAGTAAGCTTTGAGTGGAAGGGCACTAGAAACTTTATTTTACCTTTAATTTAAAATTGACTTTAAATACTTTAAAAATAAAATTAAAAGATAACATGGGATAATTCAGGTTGGAAGGCACCTCAGATAAAAACATAATTAACTGCTTGAGGATTAGAATTTTGTTTGCAGCTGCAATGAATAGTAAAATAAAAGCTTTATTTTTTCTAGCTCATGTCTTTAAAATTCTAAGATATTTTGCAATAAGATAGGAGACAGATGTATAGAAGCTTACAATAAAATGCAAGAATTAAAGGATAAAATGCAGAATGTTGGGAGTGTAGCCTGCATGTGCAATTCAGCACTTTGCTAGGACAAGCCATTCCTTGCTTGCCAAACAAACTCTGCTGAACAAAAGCTGTCTTTAAATAAAGCTCCTGTAATTTTGTGAAGAGATAATGCTGTGCTATTCAATCATAAACAGTCTCCTTCACATTGTCAACAAACATGACAAAGAAATGACATTAATTTTCAAAGGGGGAAGTACTCCTACTGTGACAGAACCTTTACCATGCCTTTATTGTCATTATATGAAATAATTGATTTGGACACAATACTAATATGTGGTGTGGGGAGAGAAGATCTCCAGCACAGAAAAGAAATAGTCTTTGCCTTAGTGTAAGAACAGATTTTCATGCTTCTGCCTTTCTGGTAGTTTGGCTTCAAATACTTTACTTGCAGAGTATTTCTTGAATACTGATTTTCAGAGTTTTAAACTGTTCCTTAAAAATGCTTAACCATTTTAATTTAGCCAATAATAAAGGAAATGAGGAGTTCATTACCTTAATGCAAAGATATTCACACAGCGCCATCGTTACTTAATAAAAATTATACAACCTAATGTGTGGATTTATTCTTCTTATGCATTTCATATCACCATGAGTCTTTACAGAATACTGAAAAAAGAATTTTTGCATAAGCCTTTGCCCCAAGGACCTTATAGTCTTGATCAATCAACTTCATGATATTCCTTTTATATCTAAAGTTGGGAATAAGATATTCAAATATCATAATCAAACCATATGAAATTTAGTGTTTCCATCCACTGGTAGGCCAATGGTACTTCCACAGACTAAGTTTAGGACCACATAAGATCTCTGGTCTACAGATTTAGAAGAACAGAATATTTGATGGGAACCCCCCCACACACACAGTTTGGTTTAGTTTTGGAAGACTATATTTGTGATACAGAAGTCTTCTGAAATCAATAAATAAATGGGGTTGGTTTCACGTAGCTAGGAAAATGGCTGAATACCTCTAGTAGAACTTTGTCTGATCGCTACCCCTTCCCTCCAATTTTGCCATTCAAAGCACAGGAAATGAAGTAGAGAAGGTGATGCCAAGCAGCTGGGCAATCATTATGTCACACCCTTGAAGTTACAGTTTGCCCTTACACATCTATGAACGAAGGACAGTCTCTTGCTAAAGGTGACTTCCAGAGTACCTATAAATTGATTCCTGTTTGTACTACCTCAGATCTTGAGAAGGAAAGATAGGTTTTTTTTTCCTGATGTGGGTTGTACACAGCCCATGTGCATCTTTGTTTTTTTCTTCTTGGACTCTTGATGCAGTATTTTCTAAAAAATGAAGTAAATTCCAAAGCGTATTAAAAATAGCAATCCAAATGAATTGCAGGAAATTCAATGGCAGTGACAAATGTAGCATGCAGTCTTAAGTTATCCAACTTTGCATATTTACCCTAATGGCAGTTTTTTTGCTACTGAGATGTCACTGAAAAATGTCCCTTTAGACAATTCTTTTAATGTATCATATAATGGATTAATTACTGCTCTATAGTTTTATTTCATAGATATCCCAAGTTTTAAACAAAAGTAGAGTAAGAATTCACTGGGGAAAAAACCTAAAAGTTAGTTCCTGGAAAATACTGAAAGTACATGAATGTCTTTCACTTCAATTCATTGTATGCAATGGTACTTAAACATCAGGATTGCTACACCTGCATGGAATAGTCCACAATATACACAACCCGAGTTGTTAATTTAAAAACTTGTTTGAAAGCAAGTGGGAAGCAGATGCTGTTCTCCAGTGCACACTCTGGAATTCAGAATATTCTGGTGTAGAGGCAGTCAACATTCATGCAGAACTCTTGAGCAGCTGCCAAAGTCAGCTTTAGCTGGAAGGCATTCTCAGCAGCTCTTTCCCAGGGGCAGGTCTCTAGGACTGCATGGATGTGTCAATGTGTTACCAGCAGATGGGCTACGGGATGAGCAGCTGCTCCATCAGCCATCAATGAGCATCACAGAATTTCCTGACTGGACTTCCCTCTGACAGCTGAGACAGAAAAGCTGCTCTCCAGAACATATTTCCACATTGGTAGGAGTGCAGCTCCTCTCTTTTCTAGTCCTCTGAATGTCCAAGGAAGCATAGGACCCCAGCAGCCAGAAACTGATTATTCTGACCTAACAACTGACACAGGTTAAACATGTGAAACACATCACTACTTGAACCTTACTGGTTTTGAAAAAAATAAGATGACCTCTGTAAAAACTGAGAGATGTTTTTAAATTTCCCACATACTCAAGTACTAAAATATATTCTGTAACCAATCTTTGGTGATTATCACATCAAGCTTGTCTCTCCATAGCACATCTCCGATCTGCTCTCAGTCTCTCTTTGTCTTGGCAAAATCCCTAATCATTTTGTCATTCCACACAAAAGTCATTCCAGGTGACTGCTTTCCATTTGTTAAGAAATGTCACAAGGACTTGCCCCATGCCTTACCTGCCTTGTCAATTCAAATTTACCTTATCAACGAGGCTCAACTATGGACCTCTTCTATAACTCATCAAGGAACTGGGGGTACTTTGTCCACAGACACAAACATCAGTCAGCTACCACGAGCAGCCAGGGCAGGTACAGAAGTGCAAAGGACTGTGGCACATCCCACAGCAAGGAGCCAATGGCCAAAATTTAGTATTTGATGTAACAGTGATATGTGTGTGGGGGTGTGTGTGTTACATATTGCCCGGCAAAGCAAAGAGAAGTGCGTTGCAGAAACCAGAACCCAAAGTCGGAATGGCATCCTTATCATGATGACATTACAGCATTAAAGCAAATGCTGCAATTACAGCAAAGCCAAGATCTGGAAAAAGATTTTTCATTCTTATTGATCACAGCTACTGAATGAGCATCTAGAAACTGTCTAAAAGCTAATAAGCTAAAAAGGTGAAGCAGAGTAACAGCTGCACTGGGACTGTTTAATCTAGAGAAGAGAAGGCTCAGGGCAGATCTTTTCAGTGCATATATAAATACCTGAAGAGAGGGCATAAAGCAGGTGGTGCCAGGCTCTTTTCAGTGGTGCCCAGTTACAGGACAAGAGGCCATGGGCATGATCTGGAACACAGGAGGTTCCCTATGAACATTAGGAAACACTTTTTTATTGCAAAGATGACCACTAAGCACTGGCACAGGTTGCCCAGAGAGGTTGTGGAGTCTCCCTCCCTGGAGATATTAAAAAGCCACCTGGCCATGGTCCTGGGGAACTGGCTCTAGGGGGCCCTGCTTGAACAGAGCGTTTGTCAGGATGAACTCGAGAGGTCCCTTCCAACCTCAACCCTTACATGATCCTGTGCTAAATGCTAATATAAAATACTAATGTAAAGCGCTAATGCAAACCATAGCTATTTTACTGACTGAGATAGTACAACTTTATGTCAGTTCAGCTTCTGTTTGTTTGTCCTAATTGATATTTCTGTCTTGTTCAGATACTAGATTACTCATGCAGTCTGGGCAGATATGACACTTGATATCTTCAGTACAGTAGAGATATTGTCCTCTCTCCTCTAATACAGGGAATCCTGAGGAACTGCTCCCCTCTAGGGAAAGGAGCAGTTAATCCAAGCTATTCCTTGGAATGACAAAAAAGCACCCCAGATCTCTGGTTAGAAATTCCAATCACAGTGAATCTGTGTTAACAGTGGACCTGGAAGCACTTCTCAGCTCTAAGAGTTCATTAATTCCCTTACAGCTCTCCTGTGCCATATCTGAGCATCAAAAAGAGATAAAA
Source organism: Nycticryphes semicollaris (assembly GCA_013400055.1). Lineage (NCBI taxonomy): Eukaryota > Metazoa > Chordata > Aves > Charadriiformes > Rostratulidae > Nycticryphes > Nycticryphes semicollaris. Next base: position 205,138 of record VXBJ01007097.1, on the reverse strand, counting down.
GAAAATCAACTGCAACAGGCATTTCTACTAACCCTGATGCTGTCAGAAAGAGGTAAAAATTAAGTCATTAACTATGGAATCATAGAATCGCCTAGGTTGGAAGGGACCTTTCAAATCATCTAGCCCAACCGTAAACCTAACACTGACAAAAAGCATCGCTCAACTATATCTCTAAGCACAATGTCTACCCGTCTTTTAAATACCACCAGGGATGGTGACACAAACACTTCCCTGGGCAGCCTGTAAATATGCACACTTAAATCTAAAGAGAAGCCTTTACAAGCAGCTGGAACCCCCTTCCTATGCAAGATGTAACCAATCATTTCCATTTATTGCCCATCTTATCCAGAAAGGTCACTTGGTTCATGGAGATGAAAATATCATTCCTACTTGAACTTAATCAGAATTCTAATTTTGAAATTTAGCAAGTGCATAAGAGAATGAGGTTCTATTCCATCCATTGCAAGTTATCTCCAACCTGTCATGAGATCACAGGTACAATGGGCTCTCATATCCAGCTATTTTTTAGTCCTTGAGTATGTTTCTGCCATACAGTCTATGCTGTGATGATGACATTTTTAACAGCATGGTTGTACATTCTTCAAGATGCATGAAACGCTTGGTTTCTTTCTGCTCATCCAAGGAGATACATCATTTCAGGAAGCATGATTTTCACAACAGTAAAGCAACTTTCTTCATTTTAAATTGAAATGGATTGCTAAAAAGAATTATTTTCATGGAGCTAGAGGATCAGTCCCCTTCCTGTTCACTGAAAACAGAGTTCCCTTGTTTCCTCTTCCATGAGCATGAGAGTCCACCCAACGCACTGCACATTACATTGAACAGTGAGCATTGCATCGTGACTCAGATACTGCCAGTGGCCACCTGCCTCCTTCAAAAGTTGAGAGTTTGCTCTGAGTGAGTGAGACTTCCCTGTTACACTTTTGGGAAGGAGTTCTTCTTAATGACAAAACAATAATAGGGATACAGCGAGATCCAAACATTCTCTTCTTGACCATGGTTGCATAGCATCAAACTATTCATGATGAAAGAGGCCCCGTGAAGATGTTTTACCCATCTTTCTCAAAAACCTCTCTTACCTTCTACCAGAATACTCCTAAGTGGCTGTATAAGTACCTATAGTCCAGTTTTGAAGGGATCAGAGATTGCTACCCGCAACTACCCTAGTTATTTTAAGTAGCACTTGCCATTTCTTAGTGGTGACAGCATACCTTGATTAAGCACTTGGGAAGAGAAGACGCAGCCTTTTCCAGCTGGCTTCCCCACCTCTGAAAGCTCTGAACAGCAGAAAGCAGTTTGAGACACTCTGATTTCTGGATGAGGTGAAAAATGAGGTGAGCCTCTTCAGAAGAGCTGTCTCTTCATAAGGAGGACTTGATGCACAACTGCTAAAAGAAAAGACCATAAAGCACAAAAGCACAAAATTGACCCTTAGTAACACACTTACAGTGGTAGCTGCATATTCAGTCACTTACTGAAGTATTGCTTTTGTAACACAAAAATCAAGAAAATACAAATCTGAATATGATTCAAATACAAGGTACATGAAATTGCAGAGAAAAGACACCTGGGTCCGATTTTTTTTATCAGGAAGCGATCAGCTAGAGAACTTGAATTTAATACATTGAACTGTTTGCTTATACAGAAATACTAGGATGTTTTACAGATTTTTAACTACACCTGTCAAAAGGAACCTAAGACAGAAGTTATGCAGCCTCACGCACCAGTCTTTAATCACTGTCTGATACAGTGATCCTGGATGAAAACAATCAAAATAAAGTTTGGAGCAAAGGACAGCCCAGAAAGGTGCCAATTATTTATGGGCAATAATTCCAAAGACAGAACATTTTATGACGGAGATTCGACATTTCTTTTTATCATTAAAAAATGCTACTCTGCTTTCTTATTCAGTACACTACTTCAAGGTAGCTTGCTACAATAGGAGAAAGGAATTAAAATACAGCTTTAATCTAGCAAATAAACCCAGAGCAAAATTTAAAACCACGACAAAAACTACAGTCGCTATAAGTATCTTACTAGAAATATAGAATACACCCACATGAGAAAGAAAGTCAGCAAATTCTTGATTTGATTGTCAGCTGATGAACAGGAACATATTAACATTGAAATCAAACAAGATGCACTGATTTTCAGCTGCTGAGAGTCAGCTGTGGATCTGGCATGACAGTCTGATGGTATAAAATGGAGTCAGAGCTCTGTGCTGATAAATCTACAGAGACAGGATCTGGTTTAAGCAACAAAATCCAGATTAATTGTACCTAGTCTCTTAAAAAGGATCTAGGGCTTGGAACATTTAAAATTGGACTGGGGCATTATCTATTGAAACTTGGTGGCCACTTATTCTGGCCTCATCCTTCAACTAGCATTTTGATTTATAGTCTTTTAAGGGGAAGTATTTTTAGTAGAATACCTAGAGTATGGATACATTACTGTGGGTTCTAAAGAAGTCCCATTCTCAGGGGATGCCCAGAGTGAGTTCTTTTTGTCTGTCTTGTCATTGACAAGTTCCTGATGGATACGAGGAAGCACATGTTCCTGATCCGCACTGTAATGACTGGGAGTTTTGCCTTGATCAAGGTCTAGACCCTTCATATGAGCTGCGTTGGTTGGGGACAGTTTGAGGGAGACTCTTATACATGCAGTACATGAACCATTCAAACTCCAATTACAAACAGATCAAAGCAGATAAATCTTCGGGCTGTCCTTACACATCTTTCTCTGGCAGGTGATTCTTCCCAACATCTCTGTCCAGATGTTCAGATTTCACTTCCAGACCAGAAACTATCCTTAATGCCTGTGGCACAGTATTTTAAGGGTTTCATCGAATTAACAGAAAAAATGATGACATGAGAAAATAAGAACTTGCATAAGGACAATTTCTAGTTGCACTGCTGCCAACTGCAGTAATGTAAAGTCCAAACAAACCAGTCACTGCTGTGTCACCTCTGCTGCAGGATCGCTCCTGCTGCAGGAACAACCCAACTGTTGATGCATAAGCCACTAAATCATAGCTATTAGTCAAAAGTATTTAGAAGAAAAAGCACTAAGGTCAGATTACTTTTGTATGCTGGGCTTTAAATTGTGATGGTTCAGCAGCAAGTATTCAGAGTAGTAAATACATTCTCTAAACTGAACTATCTCAAGCTACGCTTGGGCCTGCTAATGAAGCAGAATCTTAAAGCATGCCCTGAAGAGTCTCTAGATGAGACTGTAATCAGCCTGAAATCCCCTGCTAGGCTTGCAGGCAGGGGAGATGCTATAAGGCACAATTCTGCTGTTGGGTTACAGAATTGCTGATGGTGAAGACTCTTACCAGAACAATGAGCAACACATATATTTGAACAGGTTTTGTTGTCTACTTCTATTTTCTGTTATCTCATTGAGAATTTAGGTCATTATTTAAGGAATAACACATACAAACTAAAAAAATTATCAGTCATATTAATGACCAGGCCCAGTAAGGGAAGGGTTTAACATAATCTGATCCAATTATTCCTGAAAGCTCAATATGCAATAGACCTATATGAAAAAATAGCAGTTAGAATTTTCCATAAAAAATGCTCTTCAATATAACCACAGTCAAATGTTAGTCTGCTTCTCATTTGGTCTTTATTTCCCTGTTCAGATTACATAAACCCTGCCTGTTAAACTAACCAGTTCTCCTAAGGCTGACTGTTTCATTTTTATAAAATTTTAAGTATTCTTGGGAGCTTCTCTCAGGAGTTAATTATTGGGTGAGGAAATGGGAACACACAGGTGTATGACCTTCAGACTCTGGCACAAAGACATATTCACTTATAATCAAGAAAAGAAAGCAGTTGAAGATGTGAGGTCCCTGGACTTAATATACATATATATATATATATGAAAACCAGAAATGCAGATAACCATTTGTTCAGTCAGGCAGTCTGTCTTCTTTCATGAGATATCAACAAATAATGAGCATCTGGTAAGACAGGAATTCAGTGAGCTCAACTTATTCCTTCACTTCTGAGGTAGTCTACAAGTAGCACAAAGACAGATGATTCGGTCAAGGAATAAGACTAGTTGCTACTTTTCCCACAGAATGAAATGACAGAAAAATGACAACATTTTTCGTAATTATACTGTGCCTCTCTGGTGCTTCTCTCAAAGCCATTTCAGTTGTTCTGGTCGGAAGCTTGGAGTGCTGATGTTCAGACTTCCCCATTCACTGGCGTCAGACCAGCCTCTCTCCTTTTCATTCACTGCCTTTAAGAATTTAATTTTGAATGGGACGACAAACACTCAAGCACAGACCCTTGCCCCAGCACTGAAAGTGATTACATGGACTGTGAGATCTGTGGTGTTAACTCTGCCTGGCTTCAGATCACAATTCATGCTGGGATGTCAGATGTCCCCTTCCTCATCCCATGTGATATGATGGCCCCAGGTGCTTCACCTATCTCTTAGCTTTTGTCCTTTTAAGAAACTCTTGGAGGGGGTGAGGACCAATGAATGTTTGCAGTAGACTTAACAGTCTTCAAGTGTTACAAAACTACTGTTGAAGAGGAAAGGAATTAAGCCAAATCTAAGTGCTTTTAAAACCATGCCCTTGAAAGAAAAGAATACTCTGCTTGCAAAATGGAAACTCCATTTAACAATCCCATCAAAAATTACAACTTTGCTTATTCCAGGAATAAAAGGCAGAACAGCAAAGCTCTCAAACTGTATTCCAAACGATAAAGCCAAATCCCCTGTGAGATACTGATATCCAGTATTGCCAGTAAAGCACTAATGGGAAACGGTTCTTTTCCATGCAGATAACTTTAATAGCTGACTGTGCAAGGACTATTAAAACACCTAGGAAATAAATGCTGAACTTTTTAGAAATTACACAAAGAAATGGAAAACCACTGAAGCACAGCTTTCCAAGAGAGTGCGTCACCAAATTCTCTTAGCTCTGTGCGCTTCAGGTAAGCAAAACAATTCCAGTAGTGCTAGAGGCAACACACTAAACCCTTAGGTTAGTGGCATTTTCTATGCTGCATACCAGAGAGCAACAACTCTTCCTGAACTTTAGCAAGACTGGAATTGAAATCATACCTTAGTGATACAGAGGGCTGAAAGTCTCTTGGTATGTGTGTGTGGTGGTAGGGAGTGAGGCTGAAGACTGATAATTTCACAGTCCTTATAAATCACATTATTGTTGCTCTCTTCAACATACTTCCACTTAAGGGAAAATAAGCAGTTCCTATCCACTTTCAAGCCTCTGACAAAATGTATATTTGCGTGTCCTTGCGTAATCAGTTTACCCATGAAAGTTCAGATCAGACACAACATCTGGTTTGCAGCAAGATTTTCCTTTCCAAAAGAAAAACTGAATTAGTCTATTATGAATCATTCAACAGTATTGATATTACAATCTGAGCTGAAATAAACATCATCAAACTAGCAGACAGTAAACACAACACTAATAAAAGTAGAGGAAGTAGCTTTAACATGAATGTTTGGCATTCTCAACTTTCTGATCTCACCTGAATTTACACTGACCCACCCCTTTCTTTATAGCCCAGTATATTTTTCATTTGTTACCTCACACTGCACAGTCTTTGCTTAGCATAGTCCAAAGAAAGACAAAAGTGTTTTGGATGGAGAAGGTAATTCCCCACCAGAGGATCCTCCCAAAACAAACGTTCACTAAAATCTACTCCCTAGGTTATACGGCATACAACTTGCACACGTGAGCAGTTTTCAAACCCCAGTGGGTGATGGGGTCATTTACCACAATGTGGTCTTTATTACTTATTATCTGGACAACATATTCTGAAAATTTGTTTGATGTGTGGCTTTGGAGAGAAGTTTGCAGTCTGTGCTGCACTAGAGACTAGATGTCCGGGTAACGAGTCAGCAAATGATAGGTCAAGTTTAAAAGCTTTATCTAAATACAGCTTCTAAGCATTAAAACTTGCAGTTACTGATCTGAATTATTTCAGATTAGAGCTAGGTCACATAGAAACACAATATCAGAACACGGAGCTCTTCAGTTTGCCAGAGAACATGTGCAGGTTGAGACTGAGACTGTTCATTCCCAGAACCCTCCCTACCTTTTTTGAACTGAGAAAGAGAAATGCCCCAAATAAGCTTTTTTCTTGACTCCCTGGGTGTAGTTTTACTAGCTTTGGCTTTCATTTCAGGGCTTAAAATAATACTGTCTTATCTTCCTAAGCAGCCCCTGTGTCATAAAATAATGGCAGTCAAAAGGCTCTCATGCCCAAAGTTTGCATAAAATCTTGATAATGTCCCCTTTCCTTTGCCTTCCACTTCCCAAAAGAATCATTCATTTGATGAACAAATCACAAGCTTTTAAAAAAAATATCTAATGGTAGGGTTTGATCTCCTCTGATTTTCAAACTACTCAGAAGCTATAAGTATACACAGGAGCAGGAGATTTTTCCCTCATCATGGGAACTGTTGCAGAAAGAAGCAGACCCATGACTGGTGATGGCTGCATGAGAATGTGTAATGCTCCCCAGCAACAGCATTAAATCTTTTACTCCGAGGAATGCGAGGTGATTAGAAAGAGGACAGAAGTTACTGCCAGAGGGTCTTTGCAACACAGGTGCAAACAAAATGTATTGCAAACAGCAGTATGAAGTTCATTAGTAATGGTAATAATGGATGGGCCTCTTCCATAGTATGCCATGGAGTACATCGTGCATGAAGCAATGCTAATAGGAAAAGTAGCAGCACACTGAACTTATAAAAGCAATCCACTGTGATCCAAGCACACAGGAAAGAAATTTATCTCTGACTGTATGCCAAGTCTAGGCAAGATCTAGAGAACATCTGCCAAGATACATTTAGCTGAAAGTTAGGGCTTTGCTGGAGCAGACAGTATCAAACTGCAGTAATGTGCAGGATTCCACATTTATATTCACATGAATATACAAATATGCATTTGCATTTGGAAAAAAACAGCTGTTGATTTTTGATTTTTGTATTTTTAACTTCCTTGTAAATAGACACATTTAGGTTTTGTGCATTTCATTTCTTGCATTTATTTTTAGTGCAAGCAAGAGTTTAAGTGAAGCACAAACTAAAAAGAGGGAGGGTGCTCACAATAATCTACAACTCTACAACTACCTGAAAGGAGGCTGTAGCAGGGTGGGGGTTGTTCTCTTCTCCCAAGTAACAGGCGATAAAACAAGAGAAAATGGCATCAAGTTGTGCCAGGGGAGGTTTAGTTTGGTTATTAGGAAAAATTTCTTCACAGAAAGGGTTGCCAAGCATTGGAACAGGCTGGCCAGGGAAGTGGCTGAGTCACATATTTAAGATATGTGTAGATGTAGTACTGAGGGGACATGGTTTAGTGGGAACCTGTCAGTGCTAGGCTAATGGCTGGACTTCATGATCTCAAAGGTCTCTTCCAACCAAAATGATTCTGTGGTTCTATAAAAATATGTTACTTGAAGCTTGTTTTACTGAAAGTTATCAGGACTGAAGCTATGACGTGCTTGTTTTTGACACTGAAAAAACATGCCAGTACTTCCACTGCTAAGTGCCATTATGAACTGGGCTTCTATTTATTTTTTAAATTATTTTTATCATGCACACTAGATGGTGCTCAAGTTAAAAAATCAATGGCAACTTGGATAAACTTTTCATATTAGCAAAATACACATTCTTTCTTTGCAGTTCTTTTAACAAGAAATCAGGAAAAGCTGTCTATTTACCTGAGTTTTCCTGACTGCTGATCATCGCACTTTTTCTTCAAATTGTATTTTACTGGCTTTGTTCATAATCACTACTGATTTTTAGTTGTATATTTATGAAATTTTTGCAGTCACTTATAACATCCTGCATTACTGAACGTTGAATGAATTACATGACTATAAGTACACAGCTAAAAACAACACGGAAATACATTTCCCTAGCCATCAGAAACTCAGTATCTGTGTTCATGACAACACTGGCTTGTGGAAATATTTGAAAATAGAATTATTTCTTTCTCAGTGATCATATTGGATTAACCTATTAATTTATGGAAAAGTTATCATATTACTTGACATTTCAAACAGATAAACTGTACCGAGTACGTCACTGACCTTTATCCCAGCTACAGTCTGAGTTTTGAGCAAATCAGACTCTATTCAAGCAGCACAGAGAGAACAGACAAAGCAATTCAGAGTCTGACATTGTTTAACAGGTGTCCAGTCCTTACTGAAGACTCTTAGACCCTCCTGAATTCGCAGTGATTGAACACAAGTGGTCACAATCAGTGACAGATGAGAACATGAAATTGGTGAGGAGCAGACATTAATAGCAAAGCTGGACTGGTCATAGGCAGATGCACACACAGATATCAAATCAGTCAGAAATACATAGATGCTTGAATCTGGCTGGTGACATTGCATTGATTAATTTGAGATCTCTTCTACTTTTTCAGTGCCTTAATAGCTCCTCGTGGGAAGTTATTTATTTCTACAAGGTTAATAATTCCCTAGGTAAACCCAGAGGTTAACCTTCGGCTGCAGACAGATGTCCTCTTCCAGATCTAGCTGTGCAGCTGAAGATGCTGCTGACCTGAGCTATTTGTCTTCCATAACCATCAGAGGTTTTTTCCTACTCCCTCCCGCCTTGTTAGAGGATTCACATTTTTTCTTTCATTTCAGAAAATACTACACAGTTAAGCCTAGATTTTAAGCTAACTTTGAAGCAGAAAACAGCAGAGCCCATGCTATTGTCTCTGCTGAGAGAGGGCAGAACCCCTTAGCCTAGGATTAAAAGCAAGTAGCTGTTCTAGGGTGACATCTTTAGCCAGTGTGGCTGTTTGCAAAGTGAACACCAACTTTAGCCCAGTCCAACTACCAGCTCCAGCTTTGGAAACATGATGACAAATTATTCCAGAATTGCAAATCAGTGGTCTAGGGAAAAGAAGGTAGGAAGCAAATCTAATTGAATTTTACAGTACTCTACAAATCTCCCTAAATATTTGCACAAAACTTGGAAGTGATCTTGATTCTTTTTATCCAACACCTGCTGCTCTGTCACAGTTCAGCATTACAAAAAGAATGACTCAAAGCTGCTGGAAATAACAAAAGGCAAGAGAGTGTCAAGTGCTGTTTGCACAAAAAGAACTGTGCAATAAAGAAGTTCATAAAATCATAAGCAAAGTTCACCTTTATCCTCTACAAATAACATTTTAACTTCCCTGTGTGTGTATAATGAAAAAAGCAATGTTTCATCCACTATAACCGTCCTGTACCTTTCAGTGTATTATCCTATCGGTTTTTTGCCATGAAGTGAAAACTGTTTAAAAAGCTGTGAACGGAAATCACCATGGATTTGAATGTGGGGAGGCCATTTGGCGCTAGTAACCCTCACCCACCCCTTGATTCAGAGAAGAATATGTCATTTTCTTCCTTACATCAGGTAAGAGTACACCTCTTCTGTAGAAGCTAGTGACATCCTCTCCTGCATGCATCACTAAAGAAGACCCTATATCTACTACCAGGTCTTGAATCTCTTTGCTTTTTTATAGTATCACAGACATTGCCACAAAGCTATAAATCTAAAAAACATTTTTTAATAATTACAGGAGGATATTGGCCCTCAGCTACAAGGTTTACAGTTACAATCCTACTTCAGGATTCTTTGTTGCAGGAGTTTGACCAGAAGGCCATTTCTAGAAGCGTCACGTGACTTTACAAAGATTAATTCTACAGTTCCTACAGCGAGCATGGAATTCTTTCAGAACATCCCCAGACTGGATAAACTGAGCTGCTCAGGAAATATTTTCTCTGTCTATGCCACCCCACAGTCCTGGGGAGGTTTTTGGACAGTCTGTTTGATTCTTTCCCAGGCACAAGAGAGAATTAATTGCAGGGTAAAGCCTCCTCTTTCACTGAGGATTTTACCCATAAGAAGAGAGAGGGTCGGAGCACACTGTTGCAGACAGCACTTGGCTGGATTTTCAGACTGAGTCTCTTTGACTTTGTTGATGAGCACCAATGAGTTTACACACTGGTTTTAGAACAGTATACGTAGGTTGGCCCAGATGGGAAGAAGGCTGAAATCAAATCAGCAAAATAAAAGAGGTAGTGAATCAGATTTTCTCAAATTAACTGCTACTTAAAAATAATAAGCAACTGCAATTGATTCTCATTAATGCTACAAGCAAAGATGGAGAAAATCCAGAGCTAGGCAGTCACTTCATTTATATGCTTCTTCAGAAATCTTACAAATTTAATCCACACAAGCAGTAAACACAAGAAAGCTACTCAGCATTCAAGTAGCAGGTCTAATTACAGGCTGGCAAGGCGTGTGTAATAGGTACAGTCGAGCCAAACCCTGCAGCAGAAATCCTCTAAGCCTTACGGAAGGATAGAAAAGCCAAACATGATGAGATTGCAAGTCCCAGTCTTTGGAAGAGACAGTATGAAACCATTGGCTCCAAATACCTGAGAAACCAGGCAGGTTTAAAATGTTAATCTGGCCTTGAATTCTGATGATTTAGCCAATACACTATCCAGGCTTATTAAACTATAATCCCACATCGAATGCTCGCTGCCCTCACCCTGATGGGTACAAATCTGTGATTTTGAAGACTATGTAATATTTCAAGACAAATCTGAGCATATTAGATGACGCTATCAGTAAAGTGAAAATCAGAAAAGTGAAAATGAAGGAGTATGGAGTAAAAATGGCCTTAAATTAGAAAATGAAGAAAGGATGAATGAGCAAAAATTTCTAAATGCTTATAGCATCTTTATTATAAGCTTCCTTGACATCATTCTGAAAAGTCAGTTAAAATTAATAGACGTTAGGGTTCAAGGAAGCAACGTAAACATAACATGCCAAGATTTGCATGCCTCAGCGTTGGTGAAGCAATTTAGAAGGGGAGTTGATCCAAATATGCCATTAAGTGAGAGGGGTGGTAGCATATTCCAGTTATGCAACAGTGGAACAGGGGCATCTCCAAAGGGCTCAGCCACTCTGAACCATTTATTACACTCCACACTGCAGCAGTGCCACGAAGCCCGCGCTTTAGCCACAGAACCGGACGCTATTGTGCCATGGGTGACAGCAGCACCAGCCAGACAGGCTGTCCCCATACTTAAAATTACAGAATAAGAAGTATCAGAGTGGTCTGTTGTGCCCAGTACGGAGTGTGCATGAAGGAACAATCAGCAGTGATCCCACCTTTCCTTCTCCCAGGTATTCAGCAGCAACTGAGCCAAACCCACACACACTGGGAAGGGGAGCAGCATCAAGCTCTCCTTTCTTCTGAACACGTACAAGAAGCAGGAAAGCAAGCAGAGACCATAAAAAATATTTAACCATGCTTTAATTGTGCATGAACAAATTGCAGGATGGAGTCTAGTCCGCCTGAAAAGACCAATCAATACTGCGCTTACTGTTACTAAGAGGGAAAATAAACAACGAACCAGGAATAATAAACAGCTAGAATAGAGTCAGGTTCCCGCAAGCAGACCATGGAGCACAACCACTTTATAGATTACGGATTAAATGCATATCCTAAGGATCAAAGGCATTCAGTGTAACTCAGATTCACTGTCTGAAAAGGCATTAAAATCTGAATGGAAATCTAGACTGCTCTCCTGCCAAACCAATTCATTTCCCTGCACAAAGCAGTGCTTCCAGTGCTTCTGGAAACTTTTTTTTTGGGAAATAAGTCTACTTTGTTTCTGCTTTTTTATTGACTACAGAAAAATTAAGACTAACTAAATGTTACAGATATTAAGTCTCCATTTAAATGAAGTTAGAAATAAATATGGAGCCATTCATCAATATTATAGTCTCTAAATTTCCATTGTGTCTGCCCCAATAACTTACCTTATTGAAAAGTTAAAGTATGAGTAGTTCTTTTTTCCAATATGTGACTAATGGGTAGAGTAAATGGTACAAACAGAGGAGTTTGATGAATACAGCAAAAGTAAGTACAGTGTTTGGAGAACTGAACAGAAAGGATTGCTTGAAAGAATGATCCTTCCGTCGTGGACGGTTGTGCCCATGTGACAACAGAAAATCATGTTCAGTGTCCTGTTCTGCTGTTATTCTAGTTTAAGGTTGTATACTCTTTACTTACTTACTATGTAGCTTCACAGAAATCTTTGTGAAGTTCCTATTTTTTCTTTTTCCTATTACTACACAGAATGTTCTTTTTATGTGCCTAAGCTGAAGAAACTGGAGAAAGAGCCACTTTTACCCCAAAGGTGATATGAACTGCTTCCTTTCCTTTAATGAAACTATTGATTCAGATTACTGAGGAGCAAATCTCCAAAGTAGGAAGACAGCTAGCAAGCAGGGGAAAAAAAAACCCTAGAAACAAATTAAGGAGTCATTATGGTCCTCGAGGCCCACTGACGCTTAGCTTTGGGGAGGAAATTCTCCAGTCATGAATTGCTAACTTGGTAGGAAGAGAATCAATGTTGATATCTGGCTCTAATCCTTTTCTTCCCGTTCTATTGCCCAAAGCAGTACAAAGATTTATTTCCTGCAGGATATTTTATTCCTTCCAAGAGTCTATTAAGCCACTTAAAAACAAACGTCCTTATCACATAATATCAGTGCCAATTGATGTCTTTAAGGAACAACCCAGCTACACAAAACACTTTGATTTGAGCGTGTATCTTAACAATTATTGGCCACAGACAGTGCTTTGGATTGGCATCTAAGTTTTATCATAATTTAAATGGGCAATAAAGATTTTTCATTTCCAGAAAGATCCCACTGCTTTGCTTATAAGGAACATACATTTAATATATATATACGAATAATGTATATTTGAAGAATCTTTGGTCTTACCACAGTGGTAACAAGTGGCTAACAGGGTCCCAAAGTCCATGTAGGGCTTCTACATTAAGTTGAAATGGTAACAGTCACTCATTTGCCAGTTTCCTTTTGTACAGGACAGACATAGTGCATCTGAGGTCATGGAAAATTGCCATGGTGGCAAACCAGTCTCACAGAGAACGTATTCTGCCTTTACAGTGTTTTATGTTGTATGAAGGTTCTGCATATACCAAGGACCAAAACAGAAGCCAGTTCCTAGTAAAATGCCCTCTCCAATAATTTCTGTTTTCTGTTTTTAAGTAGATAGCACAGCCATTTTTTATTTTTTTTTAAATCTTTTGCCTTTTTTCTGACTGCCAGTGCAAGGGAGAGAAAAAAAACTTTAAGTACATGCTAAGCCTTTGTATGTATGATTGATTTTGAATCACCTTTACAGTGAACTAAAGAATTAAGAGACTAAGGTGGTCCCTTAAGTACAAGTCAACTAGACAAGGGAAAGGCTTTACAGTCGTACTTTGGAAGTATCTGGGACCTCCTCCTTTTTGACTGAGATTCTTTGTGAGCCTGGTTAAATAGATGCCCATTTCTCAGTTCCCCCAGCAAAGGAGTGCTTCCAGAGATTATCCCCTCCTTGATACCACTGCAACTCACGCAGAAGGACTAGTAAATGTAAATCAACTTGCCAAATAAATACAAACACCACAGAAGAACTTGAGTTTTCCTACTTGGAATCTGCACAGGTCTCTTTAAGGAAAGGGAGGAGGGGAAGAAAAAGATAATCCATTCTATAGCACACACTTGAAACAAAAGTTAGTTTGTGGAGCAAGCAGCACGGATCCACATAAATCCTGCCTTCCCCAAAACACACAGGGGAGTTAGGAAATGCAAAGAGTTGCCTTGAACAAACCTGTGAAGTAGCAGCCATTACTTCTGTTCAGAAGCTTTTTGTATGATTCTCCTTCTCTTCAAAAGACATCCAATTTATTTAGGGAAATTACTTCAGATGTTAGTAAGGAAGAGGATTCAGTTTATGTTCTGTGGTCACATAGAAGCCACCAGTTCTAGGTGCTACTAAATTAACAATATGCAAAGTGTTTGACACAAATACCGACCTGCAAAGCTTTGGTGGGCCAATGCACTGGGAACTGCAACACCCTCTAAATTCTAGTATTTTTTGGTAAACTACAAGTCCTTCTGCCTAGATTTCGAGTTCAATCCTAGGAAGCTTTCTAGTATTCTGTTGCAATGAGCAACACCTCATGCCTCTATCTCCCTGACTTTTGAGTTGCTTTTCCTCATTCCCATTTCAAATACTTAAGCCTCTTAAACAGCTCATTAATTTTCAGTCTCTTGATTATTCAATTGCCTCCTGTAAAACAGGATGACAGTGTTAATGCAGAAATTTCATTTCCTGCAAAAAGGGCCAAGAGTCACAAAGTCTGTACACAAAGACACTTTAATGCAAATCAAACAGTACTATGTTTCATTCTAAGGTGCTTCACATCCTCAAACACTCAAGTGTTGAACTTTCCAGCTTTACCATTCCCTTGAGAAATTCACTTTTAATTTACACAACAGACTTTAAAAAAAGACAGGTCTTTAATGATTTTCTTTTTTATTTAATCAATACTGTATTTCAATACCAACTGTTAAATCTTTATGAGCAACGGGAGCATATTCTGCAAATTTGTTGATCGCTATATAGTACAACCTCAAAACTCTTATCCAAAACCCATGTATTCCAAAATTAGGTTTCCTCCCTCAACATGCAACATTTGAATAAAAAAGTCCTGACTTACTCCAAAAAATTCCACTGTGCAGTTATATAAATTCAGATCTCTTGACACCCACTCTGGCTTATGAAGACACAGGTTTATATAAAGGACCTTCAAAACAAAATGAAAAATGAATATTATTTTGCTGAAATTTCCGGAGGATTCTAATACTTCCATTACCACAGCAGTACACATACATAAGGACATCGAGTCCACCATATTGCACTATGCAATATAATATTTCTGAAGGACTATATCTGTTCTCTGCACAAAGTTGTGGCATGTTATGCTGTCACTAAATCAGAAACTACTGCACAGCCATTCCATTTGAAGCCTTCATAATTAGGAAAGTACCTGTGTTGAAATTATATTTATTAAAAAAAAAAATTATCTTTCTTTGATAAAAAGCATACATTCTGTAAGTGCAGATTCCATCTCACCATTTCTACTGCCTGTTTGTTCTTCATTTCAGTGTGAATAGCCAGTTTTTCATAACAAGCTGCAAGGCTTGGACTGCAGAAATGAAGGCTATATTTGCCCTTAATCAAAATACCAGTTTAAAAGATGTTGGTTTTTCATATCACCAACACATTTCAGGCAGTCTCAAGTATCTCAAAACCTCGTTTTCCCACCCCACAAAACCAAAGCTTCCACCACTAAATAGCAGGCTTTAAAAGTAATCTGAAAACAATATACAAAGTATTTCAGGAGAGCAGAATATCTATACAGTTTAAATTAGCAACACAGACATTTTAAACATCAAAACAATCTGCCTATTTTTATATGAGACCTCTGGACAAAAAAAAAAAAAAAATCATACAAAAGCCCCGTATTTGTAAAAGGGGAGGTGCAGATTTTCAGACAGATTTCTTATTTAGCTAACAGGAAAATAAATCATATTGCAAATGCAATGCTGATGCTGCCTAGATTCTGTAGCTCACAGCCATGGTAAGTACCAAGGACTTCTTGTCCTTGGTTCTGAGGCATATGTTTATACTCAATGTCATTGCTGATGACTGATAAATGTTAGCTAGTTTTTAAATAACTATCTTGGGAAGCTTAATAAAAACACTACTGAGCTCTGATTTGCTGTGGATACACTGATACAGTTTACACAGGAATGTGTCATCTTTGCTCACAGTCAGTGGAAAATTCTGTAACTCAACAAAAAAGCACGGAATTGCATGACATTGTGGTGAAGACTGCCAGAGTTTCTATAAAAATTTAAATCTTTAGGCCCAAACCCAGCAGGAACATGTCTTCAGCTAATCTTCCATCAGCACTTTCAGATCAAGTTCACAGGTAAATCCTGCATCCATCTCTGGAGAGCATCTTGCAGGAAAGGTAAGATGGAGAGAGAGCAGGTAAAGACAAAGGTGCGATACATGGCGTGCAGTTTCTCTGTGCACTGTGTGCATTTTAGGGGAGGGAACGTCTCTGTGCAGCTGTGTGCCGAACAGTGTAAAGGCGGAGCAGAAGTCATTCCAGCAAACAGCCGCCTCCGTGCCTTACCCCCGCCAAGGGTTGGCTACTGCAAGCTGTGAAATGACTCTGCCGGGCAGGGAAGGGCAGAGCACTGTTTCCAGTGCATCCAGGTGAAGCACCTCAGCTTGAAGCTGCAAAGGATTCTTCCTTACCTTGGCTATTTGATGCAAAAGATAACGCTATCAGGCAGCTGGCTGTAGAACAGGGAATCGTGTTACCAATCTCTCTCCTCAGAGGGAAAGAAGAAAAAGTTACTTCACATTGGACTATTACAGATACTAATACTTTTGTCAAAAGCAGAAACACACAGAGATTTTACAAAACACTGGCTAGACACCATAGCACAATGACTAAAAGAAATAAATTGAGTACAAGCTTAATAAGGCAAAGTAAAAAATCCACCACCTTACAGCTAATGACACTTTGAAAATGAATCAGCTGTGTGTGATTTCACTGATGCCTGAGAGAGACAAAGCTCTTTCTGTTCATGTTTTTCATACTTTCAGTCAAACAGATTGCTGAATAATCATGTTTTCTTTATTTTAATGGGTGAGGAAGCTATTATACAGAAGGTGTTTCCGTATGTCGTAGTTAATAAAGGCAATTCATACTAATAAGAATAGGTTGTCTCCATTCAGTTAACTGATGAAAATCTCTCCTGTTGTGCGGAAAAAGCAGATCATGTGGCTAGAAGTGACTCCTAGGGCTTACTTACTCACATTTCAGTGGCTACCAGAAAGAACTGTAAGTAGATGAAACCTAGGTCTTCTCCAATTGAGTCCAAATCAGTGACATTTACAAGAGTGCTCAGGGTACTAGGAGCACTTCATGTCATAATATCTCCTTCATATTCACCCTTTTCTTGCTGGTGAAGGACAGTGGACAAGACCTGGATTCATCACTCCAGAAAATCATCAGCAAGTCCGTTCAGGAGGTCAAGGTGCTTTCTTTTTTTGAAGCTGCATCTGGGTCACTGTATCAAGAGCTCAAAATCCTACACGGAGAGTATGACTAGTTATAGGCTGAGATCACAGATTCTCTTTCAGGCTGAAATCATAAATCGCATGGGGGAGGAAATAACTCTTGGGGAATCACCCAGAGGTATGAGACACCACTTATATCTTTGTCTTTCTAACCACAGAGCTGAGTGAGCACCCACAACTGGATGAAAACCTCAAATCTATACTGTACTGTTAGAGCTACCTAGTACAGATAGGGGAAAAAAAGATCTTGAACTCAGCTTCCTATGACACATTGACTTTCTGACTACCTCTTAAAAAGCCATATGGAAACCAAATCTATTGAAGGACACAACTTGCCTCAGATAATTAACATATCCCAACTGGGTTTACACAGCAGTGCTACACACTGTTTTCCTCTTGATTTCAAAGTAGGGAAGAGATTGTTCGCCTGTAAGTACCTGAGAAAAAAAAAGACCTGCCTCTGTTGCCATTCCCACTTTCAGGGGGACTGACAGTTTCCTACAAGTAGATTCAAAAGGCACATCATCTCTCCATGGTAAGTATCCATCTGTAGCCTTACAATCACGAACTTCAAAGCATTCTGCAAAGACATCTTTTTACCCAAACATATCAAAGTGTAGAAACTATTTTGTGGAGAGACATTTCTAATAGTAAATAACGTATTTCTTAATTTTTTCCTGGGAATGGTGTTCTGCTGGTTTTCACTATTCATAATAGGCTTCAAGAAATCCAAAAAATACCCAAAGAAATGAGTGGATGCTTGCAAATATATAGACAATGGGACCAGTTCCCACACATGCAACTAGTCCAGCTGGATGTTCACTGCCATGTGTAACATTTTCCAGGATTTTAAACAAAGTTAATATGGCCAGCATTTTGAAAACATTTGGCCACTAATTATGGGCATTTCCTAATTCATTCTCTTTCAGAACTGCTAAACAACTCCTTGTCCTCATTTCAGAGTCTGGATGCTCAGCAGTTCAGAAAATCAAATCCAAAGTGATTCAAGCCAATGCTGAAAAATACAAGCATCCAAAGTTTGCAGCTGTTTTTGAAAATGCAAGCCCCTCAAGGCTAAATCCCACTTTAAAGACACTGCAACAGTTTTGAAAGCTGCATATTTTTGTATTAAGCCACTAGAAGGCATAGACATATGTGGTGGGTGGACTCAGCATCCATACTCCTTCAGTGTGACCAGTGCAAACAGTCCCTCCCTGACCAGCCAATGTTGATGACTGGGAACAGAGGGAATACCAGGACAATCTGGGATAGGCCTGCACAGTGAACCAGAAGTAGCCCTTGCAGACACAATGGAAAACAAGGGCTGCTGATGGATCCTGCCCAGAACACAGAACCCAGCCACAATCTGTCCGTACAGAGCCTCTGGTTCTGAAGACGTGGAAGGTCCTGCTGAATTTGCATTCACAATTAAACATCATTTCGACATGATTATGGTGCTGATGCTGTTATATCTTCAGTGCGTGACGGTTCCTGGCTCTGTTCGTGCCTGTCTATTGTTCATGAGAGACTTTGTCTTTGCAATGATTGGAGAACAAGGCGTTCTGGAAGCTCTTTTCAGCTGTGATCTGGTAAACTTCTTACGGATTTTTCTGTAAGGTGGGAAGGAGGAGAGGAGGGAAAGAAGAGAGAGACAACAGAAGAGATAAATCTCAGTCTTTAACAGAAAACTTCTCAAGAGCCAATAACAAACATAATAAATAGTCTTACCAGAGCAGGAAGGCTAGTTCATGGAAAAGAGACTTGCAGTCAACAAAAGTGAGCCCTGTCCATCAACTGATGATTCACAATTGTCTCCAACTACTGATAATTGTTCAGTGAAAAGTGAGTTTGTGTTAGACAGTACGTGGACAATAACATTTAATTATATGAAATCTTGGGCCAAAATGCTCAAATGGTGAATCCTCACATGTGATATCAATTCCGGAATGAAGGACCAAAAAAGAAAGAACCTCATTAGCACCCAAGTGAACGCGTTACCTCTGTAAAAGTGATGGACTAGGAGAAATTATTATTTGCACTGTATCAATTCTGCAGATAAAGGATGAGTACTTTTTGTACTAGTGCCTTTCAGGTGCAGTAAGATCACTTTAATTTTAGATTTTTATATGATAAACCAAGCACATTAACTACAGGTGGCCATGTTTTTTTGCACTGTGATGTTATACATCCAAGGACAGCCAATTCTGAAACAAAAGCTTTCACTGTTCCAACTGCTCTGTCTCTCTACTGTCTCTCTACTATTATAAATCAGCAACTACAATGCTGGGTGTATCCAGGGTAGAGGATCAGAAAGCACAGAAATGACACACACAGAGTATGTCAAGAACCACCTTCACTGGCAGAGTCCTAAATATTAGATGACAGTGGAAAGTTCCCTATTTTCTGAATTCACTCAAGTCCAGAATCCTAGTTTTCATTTAGGTAGTTTTATGAAGTACGGAGATTTTGAGCTTATGGAAATGAATTAAAGCGAATGGGGCCTCTAACACTAAATGAGACCAGGCTTTCTAATAGAAACTTTCCAAGTTGAAAATGTGACCTGACTACAAACTACAGGATGATGTGCCTTTCTGTATCAAGGCTTTGAGATGGTAACTCAAGAAGGGATTTGTCCCTGTCATCTGAATGGGCTGTTAACTCAAACTGAAAATTGGTGGCATGGGACACTGGAAATATAGGATCAGCTTAAAATAAATTCTATTGAATGTGATGATTTGCATATTAATTGTCCAACATATATTTAGTTACTGGTTGAGTGTTCCCCAGGAATGTAAGTTTCCAGTTGAATAACTGGGCCACAGAACAGAACACAATCAAAGACAAAACAAAAGCTAAAAATCAGGAGAATATACTGCGCTCATAGAGGTTAAAGGGAGCCTGGAAAACACACCTATTTTGGTTAATATATTTAAACAGTGGAGAGAAGTATACATTTTAGCTGCCTGAAAGCAGGATACCATCAGCATCTCATGACCTGGAATACCAAATTAAGATTTAGCATCATTCAGAAATAAGCACAGCAAACAAAAAGCAAATGAATAGCCAGAAAGTGAAATTTAGGCTTTTCACATAATCCCGCAGAGACACAAACTTACTGTTTTGAGTACTTACTTTGCACAGTCATCTTAAATTAGGCCTAAAAAGATATTCAACTGATTGAAAAGATAATGCATACCTTCCAGAATGGTAAAATTGTAAAAATGTAACCTGAGACTGGTAGAAACACTTATTTCTAAAATAGCAAGATGTCTAAGTTTTGTAAATTCATGTGAAAAGACAATAGCTGTTACCCACGCTGATTATTAATGGGGATCATTCCAACAAAAGCTTACAGAAATTAATCCCTTTTGATATATTTGTTTGCAAAACTTTGTATTTATTTAGAAAAAGAATGTGGTAATTAATCATTTGAGAAGCTCATGGTTTACAAAAATGTTAGATGATAGTTTGCCCTTTTGAATTTTTAATACGGCAACTTCATAAACTGCCATTTTGCAGCTGAAACTAAATGTAAGGACAGTAAAGCATCTGTGATTACAATTTGTGATTATTGTGTAAAGAGAATAAAGTCAAAAGATGTAGTTATTTTCATTAATTACTGTTTTGAAAGTAGCATGAAAAAAGGCAGAACATAAGGGGAGGAATCGTCAGCATGACATCAAGCACACCACAAAAAGTCAACTCTTCACTTCATATAAATGGAAGTAGCTCTATATAGACTGTCAGAAGAACTAAGCTGTTACACAGTCTAAAAAGACAAACCACCACTTCTATTTAAACAGGTTTGTGAAAATGCTTCCAGAAATTAGCTTTCTGGGATACAGCCTTACAGAAATAAAATTGTAAGGACGGAAATTTCCACTGACTTCATTAAAGGTAATATTTCAACAACCATTTCACTAAATACCACAATTGTTCTTTTTACTGCAAAACATATAGAGGATGGGGGGAACTGAAGAATTTAGCATCTGAATACAGTCAAGCTTTTTGACAGGCATTGAGCAGGTTTTATAATGTTTCAGAGCTGGTTTTTTTAGCACTTAGACATGCATGTTGTAATAGTAGCCGATGAAAGGCAGGAAATTCAAAGATAAGGTTGTGGCTCGCCATTTCACTCCAAGCACTTCAACACACTCTCCTCCCTCCCCCAACGACACAGGGAATTAAGGGCAGAGTCACCTTTAATGTTCAATTTCCTGTCCCCTTTTCAGTTAATACCAGCCATATGTTTTAATTACACAGAGCTTTTATTTGGTGATGGCAAGTAAATGGCTTTAATATTGGTAGCGTTGATAATGTCCTTTGCAGTTGTTATAAAAGTAATTGCCATTTTCCCCTGCTTTTCCTCAGACTTTTGTGCTAGTAGTTGAAGTATGATGTGTTGCAGACTTCATTTGAAATGCGAATTAAAAAGTATTTTAAAGCTTTGTATTTCTAGTCCTCCTGAGACCAAAGGTATGAGAATGAATCAAACTTTTAATAGGTGATTGGTATATAAAGCCCACTGTGCTCATTTTTATGTCAAATGTGATGCACTGCTGCTAATGTAGGAATAAGGCAAATTCTTTATGTCTGCATGATACTCCAATTAGCAACTGCAGATAAAGGTACATAAGACCCCTGGCACCTATTCGGGGGAAATATGGAAATGTACATAATTACCACATATTTTTAAGACCTATCTTCTCTTTGCAAGTTCCATACACAGACGGGAACCTACTGGGTAGAAACAATAGTTAGGCTGCATAGGGCATTTATGCCATGCTTAAATTTAATCAGGCAAGCCATTTCAATGAACCAACTCTTCCTCAGGATCTAAGCAAATCCCATGTAACTAACCATCTGGTGAAGTTAAGCACAAACCTATATAATCTATTATGGCCAGTTTCCTCAGAAATAGGATAGCTGGTAACAAAACTTCTCATTTGTAAAAGCTGACTCAAAGTTCCCTGCTCTAATTGTGCCACGCATTAGAAGAGCAGCAATTTTTAAACTTGAATAAAATAAAGTTGACCTTCAGTTGATGTTAGTCAAGAACATGTTTTTCAAGCCTTTTTCTAATGGGAGTTAAAGGCATTACTTGCTTTAGCTCTACTGATATTGGGTGTATCTGTCTGTTACTGCTTCTATATATAACTGTTGAGCATCAGTCTTGCCGCCTCTGCATTAGACTCATAGAGTTGTGACGACTAGAGCGACTTTGGTCTACTCAACTATACCAACAGTGCTTAAGAAATAAGACTAAATAAATTGAAGTTATGGCAGAAGTTTTTACCGGGAGGGAAATCAATTGCATGGAAAGGCCCACTGAAATTTTAGCTGATGACAATTCCACCTAAGCTCTAGATTGGGGTGAAGTATTCTGATATGACTTGCCAATTGTAGAGCAGCAATTCAAGTGTGCCAGGTGCACAAAGTGCTGCCAACCCTGGAATAAAGTGGAGTTTTAGATATTAACTACAGCAAGGCAGGATTTTGTATTCTGCCTCAAGTTTTATCTGAAACTTGCAGTCAAACCACCAAGACATTCAGAAAAAAAACTGATAAAAGAAGTCTTCTAGACAAAGACTTGTGAAGTTGCTGCTGCTCCAGGGCAATGTAAATTTTGTGCACTGTAAATTTTCAGTGCAAGCTGAAGGCCAGTTAGCAAAAACAACTATTTAAAAAATAACCATCATTCCTCGGGGTTTACTACACCTCATTGTCACTCATTTCTCTGAGGGCTTCTTGTATCCAGAGGTACACTATAACTATTCAGTGGGTTAAATTACAAGAGGGGCCACTGTCTTAGCAGGCTGATAGACTTTCTATTTATTTCAACAGGCTTTTAAACAAAGTGAAAGGCCAAAATGCGTGCAATGCTGAGTCTGCTGAAAGAGAATTTAACTGGGATGAAGCTGTAGGCACAGATCCTTAGAAACCTGACAGGTGAAGGAGAGACTGAATGACTCATAGCACTTCTACATTTCTACCTGTGTAGAAATGAGAAGTATTTTATTTAACTGTCTATTTGGCTTGCTGGTTTAGACATCCTTTTTGTTTTTTGCCTCAGCACTTTGAGGCTAAAGCTTACCCATATTCCATTAAAGTTTCAGTCTCACCTCAAAATGACAGATACTAGGAGAAATATATTTGGAAGGCAGAAGCAAGCTGACACTGATATGCCTCTTAAAAACAAGCTCCTTTGTGAAATGTTCATTTATAAACCAAATTGGAAGTGCCTTAATGTGCATTGGGCTATCAGAAAGCAGTTGCCACGAGCCACTTAGTTGCATTATGAAACTCATACAGATGGCACAGAGTGGTACAACCTTTATATGATTAAAGAGGTGCTGCTGTAGGCATGACAACATTATTTAAATGTTTTAAGAGCTTGTCTTATTTTTCTCCTCCTAGGAAGGAAATGTTTTCCTTTGCTGGTGTTTATCGTCCAATTTTATATCAATATTTACAGAGCAAAACTGTTCTTTATGAACTATAATTTATAGATACATCAGTTACAAATTATAGTGTCAGATCTTCCTAAGCAGCTTAATAGAGGATTTTCAACATTGGACCATCTTAAGGGCTTCTCTGATGTTTTGTGTTTCAGAGCAACAGCTTATAGCTACTACGTATATCCATAAAGCAATAAAAAATGGGGTTTGAGCTTTTCTTTACTGGGAGGAAAAAATCCAGGTCAAGTGCTTAAAGCACAGACTTCTATGACTGTGTTGTGCCTGACCTGTTGCACAGCACAGGCCACCTCTCTATCTCTTTCTACCTGCTGCTGATTTAAAATCCGTTCAGCTCAAAATGTCCTCAGGGAAGAAACCATCTCTTTGTGTGCATTTTTAGAGGGCCTATAACAACAGCAACCTTACCATTTGTGAAATTATTTATATCCAGTTTTACTGCAAACAACTGGCATAGCCTTTGGAAAAATCACCTCATTCAATAGATTTTTTTTCCCCATGCTTTCATTTTCCCTGAAAATGGCATATTTCATTAATAATTTAAAGCAGTTTAGTATGCTAGCAGAGAAGGAATTAAAGTGCAAAGTCTTACTCTCAGCATTACTATTCATTTTTCAGTTGAATGCTGGATCTGAGAAAAAACTTTACCTCCTAAGAAACATTATAAATAGATGCTGCCATGCAGCACTCATCACATGATGTCTAAATCTTAATAGTCAGCAATGAAATTGTCCTTCCAGCTCATCTGTGAGCTTGGTACTTACCATCAAGAAACTGAATTTACTTACTGCTAGGACAAGAACTACTTATACATCTATTTTGGTGCAACACTGACTTCTCACAGAAGCCAGCAGCACAGAGGCCCTACCCGACTGATTTGAGGTAGGCTCAGTTATAAAAAAGGCATTGATCTAGTTGGTAGGAATGATGGACACCGCAGAGCTCAACATGGATCAAGCAGCTCAGGACTGAGTGACCTCATCCAGTTGAAGATGTCCCTGCTCATTGCAGGGGACTCAGGCTAGATGAACTTTAAAGGTCCCTTCCAACCCGAACTACTCTGTGATTCTATGACTTGACCTGTGTCTTGGGTGGAGCTTTGTTAATCCAGCAGGGATGGTATCTCCTGTTACACACCACTCAGCAGCAACTATGACAGTTTCATCACAACATCCAGCTTCGTAGAGTGGATTAGAACTTTAAGTCCCAGCAAAAGTAGCTTGATGGTATGGATAAAAAGTAAATTATTCATACTCCTTAGAACAAAACAACAGCTCAGGCTTCAACAGACTTGTAACGGGAGCTACAGGGCTGCTGCTCTGCACCTTATCTGAAATTCATTAGCCTCTCCTCACTTATCATCGACTTCAGAGGCTGTAAGGTATGAGACCTGCTCTGTTAGAGAAAGAGCTGCTTAACCTCTCCTCCCCATGAACGCACACAGAAGATCCCTGCAGATTTGTCAATATGTAGGCACCCTGGGTACTCAAGAAGCTGGAAAGCCATCTACAGCTCACAGGCACAAACACCAGAAGATCTCAAAGCAACTCCTTTATTCTTCCTAACTATATCAGCAGGAACTGGGGGAATTCCTATACTACCTAATTTAAGGAATTTTCATTACCATCTAGTTATTCTGCAGAAGGAAGGCCACTCTGTGTATTGATTAAACATCCCCTCCTATTAGACAAAAATATTACCCACATGGCAGCATATATTTTTTCCTGAGACGGGCAAGAAATTGGAGAGAAGACACATCAGAGCTGGCTAAGAGCAGAATGCAATGTTGCTTTCAAGTACTCCCTGAACATGTTGCACATTAATTCACAATTCCAGCATTATCCCAGAAATTAAGATGACAAAAATGTTCAGAATGTACAGCTTCTGTTTCTGGTCTTAGGCAACAAACATTACGTGCCATTTCCCCAGCAACATTAAATAGCGTGTTAGAAATTTTCAAAAATATTGTGTTAACTAAATATGCTTATTTAAGTCCAAGAGAACAGAAAAATTTCTATCATATGCTCCATAGGGGAAAAGTCCAACTTAGACACACTTTGAACACCCCATCTTAACTACTTTAGTATTTTATTTATTAGGAGAACTGTTTCAACACAAAGCTTTTTGTATGGCTTTTTATTAGTATTTTTGCGTCTTTTCTCCCTTATCTTGTTTGATTACCTCAGAGTAGGTTTCATCTGAGGTTTTTGGCTAGGACACTGTGTTTACAGTATTACAGCTTGTAATATTACCTGAGGCTCAAAAAAAAATGACAATATTTTTCCTCTTTATCAATTATGCATATACTTTTCTGGGAATAATATATGTACCAATAGAGTATATTTGGAGGAGTTTCTTGGCATTCTGGTTACTTGCTATTAAGCTAGGACTGAAAATCAAAATTAATCAGCCTTCCCAGAAACAGTTGGAGAGGAAAAGCTCCCTCACAAAACCTTCCCCTGGGGCTCAGCTCCACACCATCAATCTCTTCTATAATCAGCCCTTACTCTACACACAGTAGCTCCAATGCAGAATATGGACTAGAAATCTGTATTGTGGCATCAATAGAGGAAAGCTTTGCCACAGAATAAGTTGATGCTAATTTGTAAGGTCCATTTCATTCCAAAGATTAGATTTTTATTTTGGTTTTTAATATTTCTGTTACTAAAGGTCTATTTGAGTCCACTTTCTGACACTCTAATGGCCAGCACATTTCATGTCAGTATCTCATAGTTTTGCTGGACTGTTAATTAAAAACTACACAGCATTCTTAAGAGCAGGTATACATCAATATTATTCAAGTTTACAGACAAAAAGGTGGAGCTACTGGGAGGTTAAATTAGCTGTCTGGCATCTCGCATCAAGCAACAGAGGACAGGTAGGAATTTTAAAGTGCAGATCTGTGTCTTTTCCAATAGAACACCACTTCTATTGTATTTTGTCAGGTAAATATTTTAGCCTCTATCCGTAGCACAAGTAAGCAAAACAGCCAGCCACATCTCCTTAGATGTTTGACAAGAACTGATAGTTATCTTTTTTATTGGCTTTCTCAGCCACAGTCATCATGTTCTTCTGTATTTTACCGTTAAAATGCCTATGTAGTTATACATATGCAAGCTTTTTCACAAAAAGAGACAAATTAACATTTACTTTTCCAAAGCTTTCCTTAAATTAATGTCAGTGTTGTTCATTTAAAAGATCTTAATGAGCTAAAACCAAAAAAACCCAAAGAAGAACCCCCAAAACAAACAATAAAAAAACCCAACACCCCTACCCCCCCAACTTTCAGAGGAAAATGAGTAAATGATTAAATACATACACTGAGATCTAGACTAGATCAGAATCAAGTCCCCTATTTGTCATTTGAAATGAAAAATCCAGTACAGGACTACTTATAAATGAATGTTAGAGGGCAGTTCTGTGTGAATTTTAAGACTGTGAGGATCAGTGGCATTACGTTTTTGAACATATTCACCACAGTAACGTTTTATCATCTTCTTTGCTATATAACTTTAGCAACAATGTACTCACTACAGAATTTCCCTAGTTTTCATATCTACATACACATTATTGCTGTGTATTTCTCTTCCTTCAGATGAAATAATTCTTAACCCTGTGTCCAACTTCTACTAATTACTATTGCTCACATGGCCCTGAAATTGTAAAAAGGAAAAAAGATCTCTTAAGACGATATGGTGCAGTTTTTGAGTATTACAATTATCAATAGCTTAGATTTAATGTGATAAACCTCTGTGGTTTAGGCATAGGAATGGCGAGAGCAGACTTTACTGTAGCCTTGCTATAGGTAACAAATGTATAATTAATCTTGTCTTTATCTTCTCTTTGATACTTAAATATGTAGAGGACTATGTCAGTCTGACAAGTTAGCACTTTTATTGTTATTTTTTGTGTTTCCTAAGACTTCAAAAGATAAACTGGCTTCCCATACAAAGGTGCTTCTTTACAGAAAAATTTCTTTTTGTTCAAAACCAAATGGGTTTTAACTCCCACAATAGAAGATGACCAGATATTACGAGACAATATATTCCCACTGGGGATGTGGATTTAGGAAAAAGCTGAGCAGCAAGCTAACAAAAGGCTAAGCCCTAAGACCTTCAGTTAAAACGTCCTATAAAGAAGATTGGGTTTAGCTACATCAAATCATCTGCACAAACACAAAAGCCAGCTTCTGAAGGAAAACCTTTTGAAATGGCCAACTGTACTGAAGGAAATGCAAAATTTGTCAAGAATTGTAAGAAAAGAGGCTAAGAGAATTGCATGATGTCCCAATTTAACATCTGACATGTAAGGTACATTACTGACTATGTGATGTACTCTAGCTCATGAACTGCACTCAGTGGGAGTCAGGCACACATTTAAGAGCTTTGCTGAATTGGGTCTGGAAGGTGTAAGGAACTGAGTGAGGTTTATGGAAACGTTAAGTACTTACACAGGAGCTTCTCCACCAACATTTGTTTTAAGACAATCCTTAATGAACTTACTATCATCCTTGTGTTTCACTTAAGATCTTTTTTTTCCCTAAGTTTCCTAAGACAATAAAATTTTGCAAGTCTCATTTCAGAAATTATATTTCTCTTCCCAAATATAAAATGCTACTGTCTGAATGTGAAACGACTTTTGTCAAAGAGAGCAGAGAATTGGTTGAGTAACATCTCTAAATACGTCATTGCTCTTTAGCTGAGTCATGTCAATTAACCACATTCAAGCTCCTACCTAAGACACAATTGCAAAATATACTTTGGTATCTAAGCTACCATAGAGAGGCAGTATATTTGAGTTTCTGCTCAGAACAGGGTAGGATCAGAAAAGATCATTTTACTATATCCAACGGTGTGACTTTTCAGGCAGCAGTAACTAGGTCATTTACAACCATCTGTTCTTAGCCTCAGTCCCCCTGCAGTCATGACCGAAGCTGTGTGCTAATTAATTTTCACCTGCTAATCAAGCAGAGACACCTCTGAAGCTAGTCACCTAGTTTCAGTCAGCAGCTTCTGGAAGGCTGTGGACGGCATTTCCATGAGATTTTATCACCACTAAAGGTAGATAGTTTTCTCTGAAAGAAGATGCCCTGTAAGGCTTCTGACCTGCTCCGTGCACAACAGCTATGTGAAAAAATACTCTTCATCTGACCCTTCATGCACCGAATAGAGGCTACCTAGATGATTGCCTCCAGAACATCAACAAAGAAAGTATTTAGGCACCTTGCTAATTGTGATATAAGAAGTTAGGCAACAAAATGCTTGGAGATACAGACTTAGAAGACCTGCTTGACGTCTCACTGGAAGCCTGTGAGGGAGCAGGGAACTGAATCATGTTTTCAAGTCCTAGGTAAACAATCACTGCAATATTCTTCCCACATGTAGCTTTAAACAGGGCAAGTAGGTTATGACAAGGTCACTGAAACTTAATCTGAAACTGTGAGAAGATGAATACATAGCTTCAAACCATAATGGCTGCGTTTGTTCTGAAGACTGACAAAGCAAAATTCCTAATACCATATGCTCTTCAAACCTACCGGCTCTAACTAATGGCACAACTTATACTGATCTTTGGGTTTTGTTATGTGCATGTTTTTCATGTATATATCTATTATGCTTTTTATAAGCTACAAAAAAAAAATTAAAATCACATCTTTCAAATTAGTTGATTTTAGCTTCATGGAACGATCCTGCTTTTAAAAACAAACTTTTGCATTATCGCAGTAGTGTTACTTTCACTCAGGTGCTGTAAAAGGAGCCAGAGGAAAAACTCACGTAGATGAACAGTGAAAGGAACTATCTGCAGGTCCATGAAAGCTGCCCAATGAGAAACAAATAGCAAGAGATTATGATCTATTTTCTATACCGCTGGTTGTGATTCTGTATCTCAGTACCTTAGCTACAGCTCAAGGAATAAGTACAATTTATAAGGTGTGAACAATGCGCAGCATGCATCAACACAGAAGGTCAAAATGATAGGTCACAGAAACTATTCAACTATAGATTTTCACTCTCCTGAGTATGTAACAACTTTGAGCAGCAGGCAGCCAACTAGGACGGCTCCCAAACTGCAGGAAGGACAGTTCTCAAATTCCCCATATGCACTACTGTCACAGTGACTGGAAACAGTTGTCACCTCACCTACACTCAGCTGCAGCCAATCAATAAGATATTTGCAATCCTATCAACAAGGATTAGACATAATTCTAAAGGATATATTCTGTAATCCCCGCTTTTCAAGGCGTATGACAACTATGTAACACAGCAGAAATAAAGGCACCAGAAAGTTACATCTTTAGAGGCTGATTTTTTGGTTAGAGGGTAGTAGCTGGTACATCACATTCTCGGGCTTGCAGCAGATGCTCCCAGGGTGCAGCCAGGCATTGTCATGCAGTTGGTTACAGGGCTGGCGTCTAATGGCCACTGCGCCATGCAGGCAAGAAATTGAAATGCACTACTCTCTAGATCCAAGCATGGTGAAGTTCAAAAGCAGGACCTCACTTCAAATCAAATTGCCTTATATTTGTGAAAAGTAGAGGTCCCCCCCAAGTGTATGTTAAAAATACTTTTTTTGGTGCACAATTTTTTTTTTGTGCAGCTGAAGACAACTGAAAAAAAAAAAAAAGAATAAACGTACCTATGAACACTTCTGTGATATGAATTGCACAGGTGAAGATGAAGAATGAGCAGAGCAGTTACCACTGGAACTCTGACTTTGATCTAGACCCACACCTATGCACTGCAAATCATTCCCCAAGGACTGGAGACTCACTCCTCTTTTCCTTTTTCTCCCAGCAATATGGTACAAATGGTAACTCAAATACTGTGCCTGACCTTGTCTAAGCATTTATTAAAACACATGTGGGGAGGGAGAAGGATCAAGGGCAGGTCATCCCTAACTCTTAATATTGGTGATACTTAGAAGGGTTTGTTCTTCACCTGAGTTTTCTGTTCACTTTTGAAAGTACAAGTTAGGGTTTACAACAATAAAGCTAAACTGTGGAGAGTGCTAGTGGCGTATGCAGGAGCTGGAAGGACTGTGAGCACCAGCATTACTCTCCCTCACTTCCGCAAGAGAACCAGACCATTGACAGCATGGCAAGACTCACCATTTTGCTGAAGCTGGTCATGAGCCTCACATTCTCTTCTTTCTCGACATGCAACTTTGACTTTAAGCTTTTTGTGTGTGCTATGAGACATGCATAAACAAAAATGAGTGGTATCAGGTAATTATCGCAGCATTTGTGATATCCTTATGTGGTACCTCAACAAATCAAGGAAAGCTTTTCCTTTTGGAGAAAGAATGTAAAGTGAAGAATATGAAAATTGCCTACATAATGCTGCCAGAGGGATGCCTCTCAAATCATGTTATCAGCAAAAAGGAAGCAATGTCTGCTGGGAATAGATAAAGATCACGTTCTAATTGTAGCACTTGCAGTTAACTCATTCCCAATGGAGTTGCACTTACCGTGAGAAGGTTTCTAACTGCTTCAGCACTGAAAGGAAACAAGCATCGAGTCATTCAACTGCAGTTCTATATGCAAATATGCTTTTTGGCCCACGAAGGGAAAGCATATGGAATCTGCTGCTATAACCCATTCAGCCAAACATTTCCATACATTTCTTATAATGCAAATGCTGAAAAAAAAAAATATCTAATTTTCCACACAGTGTTTTATCTGTCCCTATACAAGTATGATCATTAGCATGCACATGCATTCTGTTATGGACAGAGCATGTGTATAGGAACTGTATGCACACTGCATACCTAGAATTGATAAGAAAAATTTTAATCAACAGATAAATTTCCCTTGACATCTAACAGCTATATTACTAATTTTATTCACAGATTATGAGTATGTCATATATAACACAACAGATATTAAGATGATGATATATGACATTTTTATTAAACTTCTGGAGAACATAATATGAACTGGCCCATTTTTTTAATTACGATTTAACTCCCAGAATGGTCATTCAGTATAAAGAATTTAATTTTACACAATATAGTTATTTTCTGCATTAACGTCTAACAGGGCCTGCAACAGAATCCACATCACAGCTTTTGTTGACTAACAAAAGGGGAATAAAACCCAAAAAGCTTCCTTACAGCAAAGGTGATCTAGTACAATGTCCTGAATAAAATTCTTTTATAGTTATGAGAGTTTTTCTTGATCCTAAAGCATGCACTTAGCACTAGGAGAATCCTAGCAGCTAATACCTAAGTGTATTAAAAAGAAATAAGGTGACTCCCTTGGTGAGCAGTGATAAATGTAAGGCTCTTTAAAGAGTGATTTTTCAATGAATCATGTAAACAGGCTTGCACTTTAAAATATTGAGCATGCTATTTTGCAGTATGGAAAGAGAATTCCTTTTTCATTCAAAAAGGGTAAGAATAAAGA
The DNA here is from genome assembly GCA_013400055.1 of Nycticryphes semicollaris. Taxonomy (NCBI): domain Eukaryota; kingdom Metazoa; phylum Chordata; class Aves; order Charadriiformes; family Rostratulidae; genus Nycticryphes; species Nycticryphes semicollaris. The sequence goes on along the minus strand of VXBJ01007097.1, from coordinate 173,196 downwards.
AAAAATACAAAAATGCTAAATCCAGCAAGATCAACCCAAAATTATGATGTAATGTTAAGGTAAGTGTTCTTGAACTGTCCCCTGGTTTTCTGCCTAGATCCCTGCTGAGCCTGTGACTGCACAGCGGTGCGGAAATCCCAGGTGAGCTAGACTCACACAGGCATAAGGAAGGTTTCAGAATGGAGAGTGCAGCTTGTCACTACAGATTCAATAGCAAAACTGGGGACCTCCACATTTATTGGCAAAATTCACTGAGCACGCTGATAGGTATTCAGGAAGGAGTTCTACGTATATATGTAGAGATGTAGATCAGTCAAGAAATTCATATAGGCGATTTCTTCATGACACTAATATGCAGTGAAGCTTTTCAGAGGCCTCAGCGGAATACAAATTGGAACTACGCTGGCATTTCTCTCCAGATGTGCAGATACTGATACACAACAGGGGAGGAAACTGCATTCAAATAGCTACAACTTAAAAAAATAAAAAATAAAAAAAGTGGAGTTGTATGACGATGCACATTACAACTGATAAAAAGTACATTCCTGTTCTACTCTGAAGAGCAAATCAGCACTTAAAATATGTTGAACTTCAGATGTAAACTCCGGTGGTTTTGTTTCAATGATATACATTCTCACACTAAATTTTAAGCGTACCTGCTGGCACTGTTGAACTGTAGTCAGAGTGAAGAGAACTACCATAAAATTCTAGGGCAAAGCCAAGGCTTACCTTGGAAAGCTTAAATGATATCTAATTTCTACAATTATTTTCACTACTCTGAATATTTAGCTCCCTATTCATTCATCACTACGTGTATCTGGAATCTGTCAGCAATTAGATATGCAACCTTTAGAATCATAGAATCAATCAATCATTCAGGTTGGAAGAGATCCGTGGCATCATCAAGTCCAACCATCTTCCCTACTCTACAAATTCCTGCCCTACACCGTATCTCCCAACACCACATCTAAATAACTCCTAAAACACATTCAGGGATGAGGACTCAACAACCTCCCTGGGCAGCCTGTTCCAGTGTCTGACCACTCTTTCTGTGAAAAATTCTTTCCTAATGTTCAGTCAAAACCTACCCTGTTGCAGCTTGAGGCCATTCCCTCTCGTTCTATTGCTAATTATCTGTGAGAAGAGACTTGCACCAGCCTCTCTACAATTCCCTTTCAGGTACTTGTAGAGAGCGATGAGGTCTCCCCTCAGCCTCCTCTTCCTCAAACTAAACAGTCCCAGCTCCTTCAATCAATCTTCATAAGATTTGTTCTCCAGGCCCCTCACCAGCTTTGTTGTCCTCCTCTGCACTTGCTCCAGCACCTTGACATCACAACAGAAACTTTACAGATCTTATTTTATAGAAATACGATTGGTGCTTAAATTCAGAGTGGGAAAGGTGACAATAATTTCTTTTAAAATATCTTCCAAAATGGAGATATAGGCATAAATACATATATTCATCTTACATACTGATAGATAATAAAATTTAGAATGCTCACGTTTCACATCTTTGGCTTGGTCAGCATGAAATACACCAGCACCATATTTAGTTTAGCAGCAATATTGAATTTTTTTCTCAAGCAACTATTGTAGTATAATAATTTTTTAGCTAAATGTTATACTATTATTATGTAAATGTTATACTATTATACTATACTATTAATTATTATACCATTGTAGTATAACATTGTTGAAGCTAAATGTCTGAGAAAATTTACTCTCCAGACTCCCTACTTGATGTTTTATAGAAATATGTATCTTGAACATTATTCACTGCAGAAACAAAAATATTTTAGAACAGAGAAATGAAAATTGTTATGTATTGTTGTGAAACATTATAAGGAAAAAATATTTTGCCTTTTGCAGGTTGTAATTGTTATTTTCCCTTTTGCTGTGTTGGGGCAACATCTGGTATCAAGACAGGCTGGAGGATGAAGGCATTGAGAGCAGCCCTTCCAAGAAGGACTTGCAGGTACTGGTGGATGAAAAGCTCGGTATGAGCCAACAATGTGCACTCACAGCCGAGAAGGACAACTGTATCCTGGGCTGCATTCAAAGCAGTGTGGCCAGCAGATTGAGGGAGGTGATTCTGCCCCTCTACTCTGCTCTCATGAGACCCCACCTGGAGTTCTGTGTCCAGCTCTGGGGTCTCCAATATAAATAGGACACAGACATCTTGGAGCAGGTCCAGAGGAGGGCTGCAAAAATTATCAGAGGGCTGGAGCACCTCTCCTGTGAGGGCAGGCTGAGAGAGTTGGGGTTGTTCAGTCTGGAGAAAAGCAAGCCCCATAGAGACCTTACAGCAGCCTTTCAGTACTATAATGGGGCTTATAAGAAAGATGGGGGGAAAACTTTTTAGCAGGGCCTGTTGTCATAGGACAACAGGCAATGGTTTTAAACTAAAAGAGGACAGAATTAGACTAGATGTCCAGAAGAAACTTTTTATACCGAGGGTGGCGAAACACTGGAACAGGCTGCCCAGAGAGGTGTTAGATGCCCCATCTCTGGAGACATTCAAGGTCAGGTTGGCTGGAGCTCTAAGAGAGACCTGACGATCTGAGCAACCTTGAGTTAGTTAAGGATGTCCCTGCTCATTGCAGGGGGGTTGGACTAGATGACCTTTAGAGGTTCTTTCCAATCCCATAATATTCTATGACTTTATGATTTTATGTGCCTGTCTTACATGTATTTTAATGAACAAATACATATGATAAAACAGACATAAACCTGATGCAGCACAAAACAAGCATCCTAAAGAACGAGTTGTTACCTTGACTCAAATGGGATGATTATTTCTCAGCTGAACGTTCAGAACATGTTTAAATGCCTAATGGCTGCAAACTAGCACTTGATTTTTTTAAATCTTTCTTTTCTTTTCATTCTATGGCAAGGCTAGATAAATGATTAGCTGCTTTTCCACCACTGTCTCCTTCCTAGATATTTCTTTGCATTGCAATTACAATGCATCCAATTGAGTCATGGCCATGCTCAGCTGTGAACTCCTATCACAGGACAGGCTGGCTGTCAGGGACTACCATCCATTCCCTCTTCCTCCTTCTTCCCCTAAAAACCAGAACATCTGATTGTCCTCCAATGTCCAGTGCATTCCTAGCAGCATAACCAAGCAGTGCTTTCCACTTCAAGCTGCAAAGGCTGGCAGCAAGTGAGAACTGAGAGAACAAGCTACACCATCTCTTCTAAACAATATCAGAGTTAAGGTGGAGGGAGTTCAAAGGATTAAAGGAAAAAGTTAGAAAGGAAGAAAGCACGCCCAAGGTAGGGGAGGAATCAGTGGGGATGGGATGGGGACAGAGGGGAAAAAAAAAAAAAAGGGAAAGCCCTGTGAGAGAAAAGGAACAGCTTTCACCTGAAACAGAGCTTCAAAAGATAAAAATTTGCTGTCTTCCATTAGTCACAGTTTTGAAGATTAATGTGAATGAGGCACTATTATGTACTGAACACTGAACCTATGGCATTAGCTCTGGTCAGACTGGGAATGGCTGTACTGGGGTGATTCATACCCACCCCATTCTAGGAGCATTCCCTCTGTGCTTCTTCAGCAATGGCCACGGTGATGCAGCACGACATTTTCAGGTACCTCCTTGTTTGAGGGAGTATCAGTGAGGTCTAACGGCCCTATGCTCCTCATATCAGGATATTTCAAATGGTGCTCTTTAAACTTTTAATGAACTGGAGAAGAGTAGCAGATGCAGAGTCCTGAGGATTAAGCCCCTTGGTCACCCACCATCGTGGATGTGGAAGGAGAGACAGTGCAAGTTCTTCCTTCCTGCCTGGCCTGGGTATGGTCAGGCCTGCAGCTATGAGACTGGGGAGGGGGATTCCCTATCATGAATAATTCCCTATCATGCCCTTTGCAAAGGCAGGACTCATCTCATCATACTTTGATCACCTAGAATTTAAACATCTAGTCTAATCCAGATGCCTGAGCTACCTTTGAGATTAATGGGGAGAGACAAACACTGCCAGTGTAGGACTTATCTCATTCTTTGGCAGGCATTTCTCTATAATAATTGAAAAACATATTGAAAATTCTAAAACTTCTAAAGGTTACCAGTATCACTTTGAGGGTATAATCACTAGGGATTAGTCTGATACTACTTAGCTCTTTGCATCAAACAACTCTCAAAATAGAGAATGCTATCAATTTTGGCCAGATACCACAAGCCTAAGAGCTCGTCATCCTCCTACCACTCTCTCTGAATTGTTGCATTCCTCATAGAAGAGAAAAACACACTGCCATATTTAATTATCTTGAAATAACCACAAAATTGTCATATACTTGTATTTGACTTCCCAAGTTGAATCTACCATAAATGGGACTAAATATGCACATTTTCCTGTTAGCTCTATATTTATGTTCTTCCTATTCCCCAATTTTATTATTTACATTTTTGTTCAACTACCAGCTTTTCCAGGTTTGTGAAATCATCACAGAAGTGAGGAGCAGTCTAATGTTACTTACTGTAACAATCCTCTTGCTTAAGCAAGATTTGAAAGCTTTTTAAATAACAGACCCAGCAACCAGAGCTTACAATAGCAGACTGTAACTTCTTGTCTTAGTCTGAATTAAATAATGGAATGGCTAGATCTTAATAAGGGAAGAAAAGAACAGGGGAGCTGCCAGAAAACTAATGACACTTTCATGATATCAAGCTTTACTGGGAAAAACAAAAGCTCATTAAATTTTACCAATTAATCTCTAAATGAGAGATTGAAAAACATGATCATCTTAGTCGCTGTTAAAGGAAATAAATACCTATCCTGGAAAAGATGCTATCTGCCCTATATTTCTACTGTGTGCTATATATTTTTCAATTTCCAAAGATTTTAGAGTATAACCTACATTGTGGATGCATTTACATTATGCTGAATGATCAGAGGAGCCTGAAATTTCATTGTATATGAACTACAATTAATAACAATAAAAAAAGTTCTCATCTTTGCCACAGAGAAGTAGCCCTCACTGAATAAATCTTAATTGTGAAATACTGGTAATATCAGTCTGGAAGAGATGCTAAGTTGGGTGTAAGTTTTGATGTAACATTGCTTTTCATTGTAACGCAACCTCAAATAGTAACATCAAAAACTGTTACTCAAATAGTGGATAAACAAAATGTATGCAGTGAAGCCTTGTTCCCTGCTTAGATTTGATTTCTCTTACCTGGTCTCTTCTGTAGCTATAAAGAAACCATCATCTGAAGCATCAAGCCAATTTTGCCTCTGTCTCTTGATCACTGGGACGGTGCTTGTCTTAATGGCACTTGCACTGGCTTGCAAGGCCTTACCGTTAGTCATATGAACATAAGGAGCAGCATGCTGAAATCATAATAAAAGGGAAAGGTATTTGCCTGAGAATAAGCATAATTCTGTTACCTAATGCTGCTGGGCAGCCTACTTACTGCGCCCATCTCAAAAACCTCAGGCAGTACCTGGGGGTCAGAAAACACCCTGTGAGCATTTACATGTTTTACCCACGGGTCTTAAAGCTCTGTAAAAACAAAATTAACTATTAATAATGCCATTTTATACAAAGAGAAACCGAGGCATAAATCAATGCCATGAACTAAGCAGTTCCAACAGAAACCCTTTGATTTTAGGAGAGAATTCACATTTTCTAAGCAAAAACCCAGCATATCCCAAGCAATGAGACATGACACTTGGTTTTTTTCAATCCGATTATGGCATTAATATAATTTTTAAAACAACCACACTTCACACTTCATAGTTCCATATTCCGTCTCTTTTAAATAAAAGTCACTGAATAACAAGTGGTTTGGTTGTGCTGCTGACCTAAATGGAAGCAGGTAACAAAGGTTGATAGCACCTTGCCAGTGCCATGATTCTTAGGTTTACTCATCAGTCACTACATATTACATCTGAATGCAATATGGCTGCATTCCTTTTAACACAGACAGCATTGAAGATAAAATGATGCATTAATTTTCCACTAAACCTTTATCTGAAATAATTGTACAACAAGAAAGCACGTACTCAGATCTAGTGAGAGAAGCTGCCTTCTGACATATGAAAAGGAGAGACCAAAAGTAATGTTATCTGTATTTCTATATATTATCAGTTTGGAAGTTTGAATCTTGCTTCCCCCATGACTGAATAACACTATTTGATTAAAACAATTATGACGGAAGACATTATACAAAGATGAAAGTATGCTTACTTTCTCTCACATGGATTCCACACCATGTTTTCTTAGGAAGAAGCCCTATTTTTATCATGAAATAATACCTGTATTCTACATTACTGACAGCATTTTTGTAATATTCCTAAAACGCACACGATGTTGCACATCCATGGGAGTACCTTCTAATTAGGGGACCAATTCCAGAGCCACTAAGGAAGGGGCTGGTAGCATCCACCAAAACTAGCAGAACAGAATGCAAAACTGATCTCTTACATCATGTAATAAAAAAATAACAGCCAAAAATAATGAACAAGGACCCCATTTCTTCTGCACAATTCTCACATTTGTATTTAATACATCATATTCACACTATGCCACAACTTTCAATACACCCTGATCCACACCATTCACTCCAGTCAGTAGGAAAAAAAATATGCATTCAATATCATTCCAGTGCTCATTATTTTAGTGCAAAATAACTGAACAATCTCCTCTATGACTCCTTAGGTCTGATGTAAAAAAATATCCCAAACAACAACAAGGAGACCAACGTCAGATTTGAGTGAGTCACATGTAACTCTCTCTTAAAGCTAAACTACTTTCCTTTGTATTAGAAACAAGTAAGGTTTATGGTGAATTTAGTTGTTGCACATAAGGCTGTCAATCTATCTTTGTAGTCCTTTAAATAGTTGCCTATTTTTTTTCATTTTTTTATTCAGTGTCTACACTGCAGTTTGGTGTTCACATTTTTTTGTATTGGCATTGGTGGGGAGGAAGAACTAAAGGATGTGCTACTAGAAAGTAAGTCAGATGTTAGTGACAATAAATTCATCATAAAAATACATAGTTGGGATGAAATTATAAATTCATAAAGGTATTCAACTGATGGTATCTTAGCGTACCAAGTAGATAGTGCTCAAAAAGCGAATAAGAATTCATGCATGGAAAACACTGCCATACATCACATTTCAGATTAATTATTTTCATCTGGCAATGAGCAGTGCTACACATTACTGAGGAACATTCAAGGGCTCATCAGCAATTTTTTGTTGTGTTTCCCCAGACAGAAATGGGTTTAAGTTATCAGATATAATATTATATATATTTTCCCAGGTTTCTTCCTAATACACCACGGAATGTTTCCTTTACTCAAGACAACATGCACAGGCAAAATATGTTCACGAAATGTACAAGGTACAAAAAGTGTATTTCCTGTGGCATAAGCTCCAAAGAACAGCTAAGCCCACTGGAAAAAGTATGTGCTTTTCATAAATTTTTTCTTCCCCTGGCAGAGACAGATGTTGTTATGAGTTCTGAACTTCTGATTTGTCTACTTTTAACAGACCCTAACTCTTATTTGAGGCAAGAGATAAAACAGCAGAGAAAATGTCGTGAGAGTTACAATTTATGCTGCATCATACTGGTTAGAATTTTCTTTTTTATTTCCCTTCTCCCCTGGTCCTTCCAGACTATTTGAAGAAAATAATTACATTTCATTAAGGACAATAGAAAATAAGATAATTGTTCTCCAGTATGTGCTAAGGACCACATTATCTTTAATTTCTAGTTAAACAAAACAATTGAAGTTCTTAAGTAGAAAATCAGTTCATTAGTTCCTCTCAAAAACTTATTTATCACTGCGTATAAAAATGAGCATTCAACATCACTGTCATACTAATATCAACACCCAGAGCATGAACTTTCAAACAAGGTACTTGTAAAATGGTTTGGTCTTTTTAAAATTATAATGAATTTAAATTTTCCCCCTCTAGCACACAGTTAAGCTAGAAAGGGTATGAAAGCCTCAGGAATACTACTGGTACTACCACAAAAGCCCTATTCATTCAAAACCCCTGCATGCAATAATTTCATCATAACACTGCCAATGTGTGATTAGATGGCGTTTTGGTTTTGAGTGTGAACGTCACTAATAAGCTGTACTGTGATTTTGCAGGAGCCTGGACACCAGTGGCAGATCACACAGCAGCACCTGAGCAGCTGGAGCTTTACCCAACATTAGTGTGGTGGACAAACCTCCCACCCAAGCGACTCCTTCCTCCCAAGATTTTCCTCATCTCGATCTGGACAAGTTCATTGAGATCTCTTGTATCAGAGTTACCTGGGAAGAGTTTCATCTCCAAACAGGAGGTTTACATGCTGAGGACTGAACACATTCTCAGAGACCTCCGAGACCAAAGGCAAACATTTCAAGGTCTTCAACAAGGTGGAATTTACGGGAGGAGCATTTATTATAATATCCTCACAGCTCCACCCATCCCCTGTTAAAAGACTTCTCTGTGGGTACCATTTTAAGGTATTTCACTCCAAGGTTGAATTTTTGAGAGCTGCAGGGACATCAGTTTTCCATTTGCATACACAAATATTCATTTCCCACTGAGCAACCGAGACATCTCCAACGTTCAATGAATGCAGTAGTCTCTCCCATAAAGAAGCAATATAAGAACGTGTTTCTCTTTGTTAAATCTTCAGGAAACAGCAGCACTTGTTCAATCAGTTACTGTAAATGCAGGTCTTTCAACACAAGGTGCACCAGGCATAAGGCTTTGCTGTGTCTGAGGAACAGAGGAATTAGCTGTATAGCATCACTATACATGTGATATGTGTTATAGGGGAACTTACCAGTCAAAAAAAGCTTGGATACTATTCCAAAGACATCTACAAAGATACTCCATGAACACCTTGTATTAAAGTGGCAACTTAAGCCAGCGTCCTTATTACAGAGGATAAATCTGCTATCTTCACTATCTCCCAGAGGAATTTCAAGCACAAGGATATTAAGATGCATGTTTGAAAGTTAAGGGAGGAATCCTGTACAATTTCAGAAATGGGACTCAGATCCCAAATTGCAGTCAAGGTTCCTGTCTGTAAGTTTCTCAACTTGTACTGGGATATAAATGGCCAAACACTTATTCATTGAGTGCCACAAAAGAATCTAAAAAGACATCCAGCTTTGAAATAAATACATAACACCAACAGGCATTATAAGTGTAAAAACTAATGGTGAACGTTTATCCTGTGGCTGAAAGACTGTTTAAGTGGGTTTTCATAAATTCCTAAGTGGACTTGAATTTATGATCAAAAAGGAAAAAAGGCCTATTGCATTTTTAATATTTTTGTTGTATCTTTAAACAAAAAATCAAATCAAATCAACCAGAATAAAAGCAGCTCACTATAGGAAGAGGAAAAAAAATCATCAGAAGAAATCAGCCATGTTCAGATGACTGGCAATAATCCATAGTAATTGGTTCAATATGTTTTGTGTTGACCTAATTATAACAGGATATAGTGTAGTGTAGAACTATATTTAATAAGTTAAAAAGTTTGAATTGGGTATTGATTCTCTTTTGCCACACCTGGAGTGTCCTTACTTACTAAGGCATTAGCTTAATAATTCTAATAAGCATCAAGGTTTGGGGCTCTTTTAGTTTACTTATTCATAGAGATTTGAGATGAATACAAAACTTACGAAGTATACTCTCCACACAGCATAGAGCTGTGAACACTGATAGTACCATGCAGGCACATGTTCTTTTTGGGTATAGCATTTCAATTAAGAAAGCCTAAGTCTATAAAAAAAAATAAAAATCAAACAACAGATCATGTACAAGAAATTAGCAAATAATCAACACAAATAATACTTTTGAATATCCTAATTTTCTATCAAACCTTTCACAAAACACCGAGAGTCAATGTAATGCTGCAAATCCAAGTCAGTGCCTTTTTTGTGAATATAACTCAAAAAATCCAGCCCCCTCTTCCCCCCAGTTACTTTCCAAAGAACCTGCTAAAATACTATGAAGTTTATAGCCTCTGTATATTTCACTGAAGTTACACAAAAGCCGAATAAAAAGGCGACTAAACCCCTCAGTTTTGGGGCCGGTCTTGTTCAATATCTTTATCGATGATCTGGACAGGGGGATTGAATGCACCCTCAGTAAGTTTGCAGATGACACCAAACTAGGTGGGAGCGTTGATCTGCTTGAGGGTCGGAAGGCTTTACAGAGGGATCTGGACAGGTTGGATCAATGGGCCAAGGCCAATGGGATGAGGTT
>VXBJ01007097.1:130988-162813 GCA_013400055.1 Nycticryphes semicollaris | reverse complement strand
TTAGATTAGATATTAGGAAGAATTACTTTACTGAAAGAGTGGTCAGGCACTGGAACAGCCTGCCCAGGGAGGTGGTGGAGTCGACATCCCTGGATGTATTTAAGAAACGTGTAGACGTGGCTCTTCAGGGCATGCTCTAGTGGCCAAGATTATTGGTTTGTGGTGGGGTGTTGTGCGTGGGGTTGTGGGTGTGGGGTTTAGTTGGTGGGTGGCTTTTTTGTTTGTTTGTTTTTGTGTGGGGGTTTTTTGTTGTGTTTTTGGTTTTTTTTGTTTTTTAATGTGGTTGGACTCGATGATCTCAAAGGTCCCTTCCAACCACTAAGATTCTGTGATTCTGTGATTTTTTGTAAAGCAGAATTTTTAATGAAATATTTATTTATAGAAATCAGTAATGAAAGACTAATCTAGATGCCTACCTGCAAAATAAGAGGAAACTTGGTTTATAGTTAAAATAGAGAAGATCCCCTCCCTCCTCCCTAGACCCTTAAATTTTTTTTCTAGTTTTTCATTTTTTTTGTGAACAAGAATCTGAAACAAAAAACAGGGAGCCATCATTGTATTTAAATACAGAAGACGACTTCTACTTCAGAAAAACTGCACTTTTTCCTGAGCAAAGTACACTCTGTTCCTCATTGGCTTTGATTTTAATATAAAACTGAATCTTCAGAGACAAGATTAGATTTAATGCCTGATTTACATTATTACACCATCTATAAATGCAACTGAAAAGGAGTTAAAATACTTTGTCTTGGTAAGACAAGAGATTTTTTACATCAAAGCTTCTGAAGCAGTATACAAATTTGCTGGTATAACTCTCACATTCTGATTGACTAAAAATCACACTGTAACGTTTTGTTAGCTATAATATCAACCGTTATATATCAGAAAAGGGGGACTTTATTTCAGAGTAATTATTTAGAGCAGCAGTCATTAAATAATGGATCTCAGTAGTATTGTTTTACTATGTCTGTATTGAATAATCTCATATTATTTCTAATGCAAGGAATAGCATATTATCTACCTTTACTGACATATTCTACCTACTTATTGGAGAAGAAGAAATTTTCCCTTACACTTTCAGTTATGCTTAATTACAAAGAAGAATGGACACTTTGTTACAATCTTTTGACACTAAACAGAATACTTATTTCTAATTGTACTTTTATTTATTTAAGTGCAATGGATAATTACTACACACAGGCTGCAGTGCAATAGTCTGAACAACTCGAGTTGTTAGCAGAGATGTCTGGAGAGGTTCACAATACAGCAACACTGAGAACACAAGTTATTTAAAAACCTTACTCTTATCTTTTTGAAGCTTGGGTATGCTTTGGTGTGGTCACATTTATGCAGGCAAAACCCCACGTCTTTGGGTTAGTTTTTAGAGCTATTTTGATACATTAATGGTAAAGAAAGTTGACAAAATGTGTTATCTTCAGAGTAAAATTAGTAGGAAACAACTTAAAGGGCAATGAAGAATTAAGTTTTCACCAGCTTCAGCATTAACCTCTATCTCTTTTCCCGACACCAACACAGAATTAGAATTAAATACTGAAAAAAAAAATTCAATCCCTTCCAAAATATTACATCAGAAGAATACAGTTAAATAACTTTAAGCATCTTATTTTGAAATGTGTCTGTTGAAACAAACAAGGATTATATCACATCCAGTAGAAAACGTCACTTCTCTCAGGCACATCTCTACTATTTTGAAGTTTTGTGATCTGTAGTCCTTACCTATTTATTACCATTTGCACTGGATTCTTAATGACTTTTGATAAATGCAATGAACTAAATTTATCCTTTGTCCTCTGTTGAAATTTCTGTGTAGGGTCTATAATGTCAGAAGAGGCCATACACAGAGGAGGTAATAAACTTGAAGGGACAAGCTGAAAACTACAGGAATAAAAACAAACAAATTCACACTGTGTTTTGTTGGGGTTTATTCTAAAATTTCAAAACTCGCCTCAAAAATTGGTCTTTTTCCAAAAGTGAATAGCCTTTCCTCCAAATATCTACAGGACAGGCATGAATCATTCCCAGTGAGAGAAAGGGGGTTTTTTATGTGAAATTTTCTTCAGTCCTTATCTAACTTTTATTAAGAGTTTGAAACAGAGACCGATAAAATTTCTCACCCTATAAAAACCGAAGATAAAAACTAAACCCAGGACATTTTTATGAATGAAAGTTTTTAATCTCATATTTGAAGGTGCAGCCATCTATTTAAACGTTTCTTTGTTTCTGCAACCCAAACCATCAAACTCAAGGTAAAGTCAGACAACGCCCTCACAGGAATGTGATCCAAGAAATTATTCAGCTATTGTTATTGTTATTGAACTATAAATGTGCTCTGACACAGGATACACGCTGACTGCAAGAGATTTTATTACCAGTAATTTCACATAATAAAAAAAAAAATCATTTAAACACATAACACACAACACAACTGTAACTGGACTTTTCACCTATTCAAATTGGCAGCACTGGTATTTCTTAAGTGTTCAACCTAATTTTTTTGTTTTTCAAGATTTCCCATGAAATATAATGACAGACTCGTTTTACCTCTAGATACCATTCTTCAGAGGAAAGCATGCCAGTGGCATAGGATACCACTGCATCTACTTTGTTTTCAAAGGAAAAATCTTATCTATAGACAGATTGATATCTATAATCCCCTCTATACTTACCATTATTGTTCTTGTTGTATGGCTGGATGATTCTGGAAAACAAAAGAACCACAGCATATTAGAGTATTGTCTTTATCCATAAAAGCCCTATTTTCTGATGCTCAACCTGAAGGCTGAGATGCTACTGTTCAGCTACAACAATGAACACATCAGAAATGCAGAGGTTGGAAAGATTTCTCAGGAAACGAGCATAAGAATCATCATTGGTCCTGAAAATATAGGACCAACTATAGTATGCTGTTAACTGCATTCATTCTCTTTGCTTAATTACCCTCTTCCGCAAGAAAATATAAAAATGGAACTAATTCATAATTCATGTTTCAAGAAGTGCTTTTTTTTTTATTTTGCTTTTAACATATGGCATCATTTAACATGGATGATTAGCTCTGCAGAAAAATACAAACAGAAACATCCTAATTCCACTACCGTTCCCATTTGAAAAAGCTTTGCAAAACTAGACAATCCTTTTTCTGAGAATTTTAACATGGATTCTGAGATTGACAAACTATATTGTCTCCTATCTGAATTCATGGGCATATTTATATAAAACTGATGAGGAATCACAAACAGGCCAATAGCTAACACAGACTTCATCCTGCTGTTTAAATTAAATTATAGTCCTTTCACCCCAAGGAGAGAAATCTTACACTTTCTGGCTTTAAAATGCTACAGTTCTTATATTACTGCTGTGTTATTTTTTGAAGCAGTGTAACTTAACTTACCAGTAAAAAACACTTCAAGGAAAGTTGCTGTTAATCTATAAGATGCAAGATGGTGCTACTAGCAATCTCATAGACTTGCTCAAAAATTTGTATAAGACAGCAGATCAGCTACAGTACACAAAGTTCGTCAGGAAGAGATATGTAGCAACACTAAATGCAATTCTGGGTAAAATGTACACAATTCTGCATGAATTCAAATATCAGAGCCTCAATTTTGCAAGTGAAATAAACATATAATAAGGACACTGGGTTAGTTATTCTTACCCCGGTTTCATATTGTATAGTTCAAGCGCCAACAGAAAAAAGAGACAAGCTATTTTAAACATCCCAAACTATTTAGAAACCACAGCCCAATATTCATCAGTAGCTCCCATCTATCTAGATTACATTTTCACAAGTCTTCATCCTTAATCAAATCTAATCTAAAAATATAATAATATATGTATCAATAACTTCCCATTGATAAAGGTTCTGTAATATGATAACCTACCTAAAGCCACCAATATTTCAAATATTTCAGCTGGGAACTCCACTCCCATCCTCCATTTCCACCCTTCTTTTCTTCACAAAAATCCTCATATATAAAAATGCATTTACATCACCAGTTCTCCAGGTAAGTTTTAAACTGGTAGTACAAAAATTTAATACTGAGAAAATCTACTGTTTCCTGATACATGCCTGAATATATTTGGCACTGTTACAAAGTAAGAGAATATCACAGTTGAATGAAGAACTCTATAATCTGCTCAATTTTTATCTTCACAGTAAAGTTATTTTTGTTATTACAAGTTTATCTATTTTTTGACAACCCAGTGAAATAACATTTTGGGACTTGAATGTTCCTGAGAAAACCTAGAAACTGCATTCATGAGGGTATAACCACCTGAATAACTCTTGAGACCATGACTCATTTCATTTATAAGCCCAGCTACTCAGGAAAAAAAACCCCAACCAATGTATCTCTAAAAGCACAACTGCATATTCTGAGAAATCCTCAATTTAATCAGAATTATCAGGTCAAACAAAAAGGATGGGGCTTCTTCACTCTTGAAATATAAAGAAGATACATTACACAGCGGTTCCAATCACTCCCAAAATGAGCAAAGGAAAATCCACACTTTTTATACTCAAATACTACAGTAATAAAATCTTCCTTCCCTCTTTCTCAGAGGTGTTATGCTTTTGGCACAGCTTTATATGCCAAATCTATAAAAAATATGCTTAGCCATGATCGTCGCAAAATACTCAGTCACCCTCTCAGTTCCACAGACAACTAAGTGAAAGAAAGAATATTTCCCTAAAGGGAACTGAGGAACAGCTGAATGTACCTGGAGGCTGTTAAAGAGCGTATTTTTGAAGAACACTTTACAGACACCCTTAAGGCAATGACAATATTTTTTTCCAATAGCTCCAGGACATTACCATATTGATAAACTATTAATAAAACTAAGCAAAGAAGTGAAGAAAGATCTGTTACATTTGTAAAGTAATCTCTTCATTATATTATGCAATATAAATATTTTGCATATCTTTTCCCTAGCTTTAATTGCTGTAGATAGTGAAATATGTAATTCAGAAAAAGTCCACTGCTAAGGGATAGTGCCAGCCCAGAATTATTTATTGTTTACATATTATTCCTCAGCAATCTTTTATTTCCCCTTAAGGATTCTTAAAGCGAGGACAGAAACCACATCCTTAATAACAATCCAGTCCTTTTTCATCTGTTCATGTGTTATGTATATATGTGCTATTCTTTACAGTCTGCTGATAGGAAACTTAGTTACCCAACTTTGATCTTTCTCTTGTATATTAACGGGGTCATCAGCAATATTAGTGGGTGAAAGGTGCCCTTCAAAACCTCCCAAAATAAATGCACTTCAAGATAATGTCATTTAAACATATGGAAAATAAAGGCAAAGGTGTTTAGTTTAATCCTAGTAACACTCACAGCTAATCATGGTGCGTATGACTATAAAGAACCTTTTCACCCAGTTATGAAATAAGCTGAGAAAGGAAGACTGTTTAATTATCTCTTCTCTTGGATTACAAATAAGTAACTAAATGCAATTGATTTTTTTCCTACCAGTTTGTAGCAATGGAACAAGAGACATTTAGTGTTCCTTCAAAACTATTATTAAAAAAATAGTAACATACATATATCTTATAATCATACTAAGAAAGAGTGTGACTTAATTTGAGGAAGACCTTTAGTCTTGCAAGACAAATTTGAAACACTGGAGAAACAATATACAGATGAGAAAAGCAAAAGCACAAAACTGTACAAAATTATCACAAATAATTTTCCACAGAAGCAGGATCCTTCCACTTACATTGCCGAAGCACTTTTTGAAGGTGCCTTCCCTACCACATTTTGTAATAAAATTGTTAAGAACTATTGTTCTGCAACCACAGTTTACAAAAATAATCCACCTACTTGACAGTAATCATATGCAGAAGCACTTTAAGTATGAACTCCAGATCTTGCATCCAGAACATGTAATCCGTGAGGTAATACAGTGCTAATCCTGTTATCCCACAACCAGGATTCTCTTTATGCAACTTTAATTCTTTTAAGTAATACTAGTGGAAAGTAGTCATTCCAGGAATTAGGTTCTGGTTATCTGCATTGTGTTTTGAATGCTAACTTAATTATAATGTTGTTCTTATTGCTTGTTGGTTTAAGAGCTGATTTATTCTGCACTTAGAAAAGCCAGAATTACTGCAACTTCATGCCTACGCTTTACCTGTATATATATATATAAAACAAAGAAACACCAATTAAGCTGCAGAAATGGGGAAGCTCACCATGAAGTGCCCTTTCCTCCATCTGCGATCCCAACACAGCATGTTCTTTCTAACCCCTGCTGTTACCAGAAGCATGTGTTATGATGGTGAATACAGGGATACAACGCTGCATTCTTTTCATAAGGACTCATTTCCTTAGTAGAGCAAAATGTAAACAATGTATGGCATACTCAAAGTGGTGCATCAAAGCATCAATGTGATTCTAGTTTTGTGCTTTTCTGGTTTTCTGAACCAAATGTAGGCAAAGCAGCCTTATAGGTCCAAAGATGCATTTTTGAAAGACAGAAAATAAAAGGGAAAAAAAAAAAGTAGCAAAAATCCCCTATTCAATTTCTAGTGTACTTCCACCTTTGGAAATAAATCATATTTCAGAAGATACAGTAACTGAGAACTAGAGTTGAATGGAAATTGTGTTTTGCCTTTGGCAAAACAAAAGCAATCACTGTCCATATTTAAAAAACCCAAAACAGAGTGCTATGCTATGCTAATGCTTAGAAACAGTTCCTTCTAAGAGGAAATTCAAGGAAACATGGGTTTGAAGAAACAGTTTTGCTCCTCCCAAGTCCTCTTCAGACCAAAAGGAAATTCAAGGAAACGTGAGTTTGCAGAAATGTTTTTCCTTCTTCCCAGTCCTGTTACAAACCAATTCAACATAAAGAAGCCAAACTGCTTACCTTTATCATCTGAAAAAGTACTCTGCAGTTTTAGCAGTCTCAAGACATAGAACAGTAGACTGTTCTTTTATTTGTAATCAAAGAACCTCAAATACTCAAAAGATAATTGTAAGGTGGATTCAATGTAAACAAATCAATAAATAATTTTTTCAACTTTAAGAAATTCTGAGGGGAAAGAAATACTTCTCTTCCACTTTTGGACAAAAGAGACACATATTTAAATATTTTCCTGCTTGATGATTATTTTTCACATTGTCACAATGTCCTTTGCATTGTGGGTTGGAGGAACAAAGACCAAATTTGGGAGGGGGAATCAACAAGTCATCATGAATGGACTGAAGGAAAAACATTGTTTTAAAATGGAAAAATATAAATAGAAACATGAAATGTACTAGCTTAGTTCTGCAAATGATTGACACTATCAGCAGTAATGCCCTGGTGTCATTAAGGATAATTTTCCAGATACATAATCTGGATTCTGGATGTTGTCATTAGTTCAGTGTCTCCCATATAATTGTTCATACCTCTGTGAAAATGAGAGAATATACTGACCATATAAATGAAAGCTTTAGAGCATCTTATTTTTCTACTGAATATTTAAAACTATTACTTTCAATCAGACACTTAAAATAGACAGAAATTGGCCACTCTTTTGCAAGCATAAAAACCAAAGGTAAAAAGGTTAATTTTGAGAGTCAGAGACAGCTTTAATGACTTTTTATAGAAAGGCAGGACAAAGCTCTTACCATAAAGCATTTCATATCACCACATAAATAAACACTCAAAGTAATACATGTTGGGAAGTAACCAAGAGTCATAAAGACTCTTTTCATAGTCCTCTGCTTCTGCAGTAAATGACAGTAGCACAACATCAGTTTTTCCAGAGCAATCTACTTTTCATGCTCACAGTTCCAATGATAGCAGTGCACACATTTAAGTAAGACATCTGTAGCCAAATATTTCAAAACATTTGCTGGCTATACCACGGACCAAAGCTAGAATGCCTATGCCCATAGCAAATTTCAGAAAAAAAAACTGGCCATGGAACAATATATGTTTTTTGTTTCTTGCTTTGGGGAAACGTGGATATACCCTATTCAACTTTAATCCCACTGTGTGTTTCAGCATAGAAGAAACAGCAAAAGTGGATTCACATAATAGCTTATCACATCTCATTTCTTCTCCTTCAGTTAGAAATGACTGGTAAATAAAATGAGGTTTGTAACAGAGCAAGTATATATAAAATTTATCAATACGCAAGAGGCAATTTAAGTTTGTGGTTCTGGTTTTTCTCTTCAAAGTAATGGACTGCCAGATGTTTTTTGGTATGCATTCCATACTGCTAGGCTGCCACTGCAGTAGAACATCTCCATCTCTACCAAAAAACAGTATCACAACTATCAGACACCTTTGAGAAAACACAACTCCCTCTGCTGAGAAATCCCATCCTACAGTGAAAACTCCTTCCTTCTAACATTCTTTCACACAGGGTTATGTAAATTAATTATCACAAAGCATGTATCAGAATTGTTTTCTCTTTCAGGAAAACTTGGGGCAGGAAAGGCTCCAGTCTCCCTGCTTGTCAGGCTGCTTATATTTTCACGTGTTTATCAAAGACAGTCTCAAATTCCCCATGGAAAAAATCAGAGTGAAATATAAACCTTTCTTCCTTGCTTATCAGCCCAATAGTCAATATTATGAGTCATAAGCAGAGAGAGAATGATTGACCAAAATAGCACCTAAGAGAGAAGGTGCATTTTTTAAGGGCTTTATGCCTTTGCCCATTGCTCTTGTCACTTTCCCATCAGGTTGTGCCAGAGATGTTAAGGTTCCTAGGAAAACAGATCCCAAAATTGCTGTCTCATTCTTAGATACAGCTGCATACTCCTGTAAGCTCAGGACCAGAAATTTGACTGTTGAAACAATCCTCTTGAAGGCATCAGGACATCTCAGCCTGAAATGCAGACTTAAAGGTCCAGGGAGGGGAGGGAGGAGGAGGATCTGGGCTGCTGATTAAAGTCTCTTAAGCTGTGAACAACCTGTTCTCCAGTTTCTGCCCACAAGTAAAGAAAACAGTATCAACAGGCACAGACTGATTTCTGTACCTCATTAGTGACGTTAATATCTTGGTCAATCCTGTGGATATTCTGGTTCTGATGCATTTAAAAGGAAGGCAACGCCCGCCAGCTGACAGAGATGATACTTCTGTAAAATACCTTTACCTGATCTTTCCAAATATTATATGGAAAATTATCATTACTCACCCTGCCAAAACAATACCCTGACGTGAAACTCGACTACTTGGATGTGCTGTTGCTCACTGTTAAGCAGCTTGTGGGTGAAAGTAATTGCTCGGAATAATTTCAGACGCTGTAATTTAAAGATCATATTCAAAATATCTACAAAGCACTTTACAGTCACACCTAAATGTTCCCATTGCCAGCTCCAGTCATAAAACTGGATACACATAACATTCTGCAACACTGTGATCTTCTGAAGACAGAGTTTTCCATTTGAAGGAGACTGCACTGCTGAGAACCATTTAAATATCTCGCATTGACTTTTTTTTTTTTTGTTTCCAGCAGCAATGGAAATTCTGCATCTCAGTATAGTTAAAAGCACCAGCATGCGTATTACCTGAAAACTCCCCAGAGCACTTTGATTTTTTCCAGAATGGAAAAAAAGCTTTCTGGGTTTTTTTTCCATTCCACCCTACAGAATGCAAGATTTGCTGTTGTTTGAAAACAAAAGGACAAACACTGTTCTAAGACATTCCAGAATAAAAGTCTTTCTCCTTCAAGAAACAACATAAACAACTACAAGATCTTTCGTCTATCTAGTTACAATATATAATACTTCAGCAGTGAAATTTTATTTAGGTCTATGCTTTATCCATGGGCTCACCCATACAACTAACTCTGACTGACACTCAGATCACCTTACTAGCAAGGTGCCAGGGCACAGACCCCACCACTTATGGAGAGATATATGTGCTCCCTCATCATTCTCGATAAAGACTGAGAGTATAGAGTTGTCGGAAATTACAGACTCCCTCGTCCCTACCAGTTGCACCAGGCTCTTGCTGGAGGTGCATCTGTGGAGAAAGAAAAGGGAAACCTGTGCTGCATGGGCCAAAATCAACGTAAGACCTCCAGAAGAAAAGCTAATCATGTTCTCTTAAAATCATTAAGCACAATACTAATGATGTTTCTCATCATCTCCCCCAACTCCTCCATACAGGCATAAAGAAGTGCCATTTCCATATCACATCGCTTTGTTTCTCAGCCAATAATTACTATTTGGTTAATAAAAAAAATTCCGTCAAAATACACCATTCAATCCACTTAGGCAGTAAGACTGACTTTAAATTTGCCAATCTAAGTGTATATTTACACAAGTCTAAGTGATATTTACTTGAATGCTATAAATTATAATATATCTTAAGTAAACATATTTATATGACTTCTTTACAACAAATTTCTAATACTGTTGAAAAAAAGCAAGCCAGAAACATGACGACAAATCCATGTCAATATTATGAAAACATCATAAGGTAAGACTTAATATAAGCCCACTGTGTTCATTTTTGTTTGCTCACTTCACCATAGCATGCACTGAAATACAGAATACATCAACGTCTCCGTAATTGGCTTTCTGGATACTGTTAATTGATACAGTGCAATAAACCCAACAACAATCCATGGCATTTTGTAATCAAAAAAAGCTGTTTAGTATATTAATAGTAACACAAAAACTCTGGAGGTTGGCAAAACCTTTCATTGCACAGATAGCACACCGCTATCGGTGCAATTACACAGAAACCACTATTTCCCAAGTTGATCACCGAGTTTTTGCTGTGTGCTGAAAAGAAGCTGGATACACTACAGCTCCCAAAGCATATTTACCAATATTTACGAATAACCAGAGAAGGGGTGAAATGGCAAATGTGAAAGCAAAGAGTTTTTAAGTCAAAAGGAACAGAGGAGCTGAGCTGCTGAGAATCATTACCACTGGTCTGATTGTTTTAGAGTTTGGTTTTCCTTTGCATTTTATTTACATTTCACAGGCTTTTAATTGAAGAGAGGGTCGAGTATAAGAATGGAACAGCCATTTTTAGACACTAAAATAGCCATTTTTATACTAACAAAATACAGACTTCTATTATTTAGGCTATGTGTTTTCCAGTGTCATGTTTTCACAGAAAATAGGTAAGCAGAAATAATTATTTCCTGAAGCAATGATTTACAGTTCTCAATACCAATTTTTCAAATGAGATGTTGTGCAAATTGCCTTAACACAGTTAGCTGACTTTGACACAAACTAATCGGTGTGGCTAATGACTGGTTTTATAAACCCGTTACTTTGACGAGCACATCCAAACTATGCAGAGGAAAAAATGGACTTCCAAGCACAATTCCTAATATGAAAACACCTCCCATCATCAATACTTTTAATTTATTACTACAGCTTTCTCTGCTCTCTGCAGTAGAAATGTAAGATCATCTTTATTTTCACGTGAAAGTCCTTCCTCACTGAAAACCTCCAGTGAATTGGCCAGCATCAGGGGATGGGGGAAAGGAGCCTTTGCATTCCCATGCAGGAACTACCAGACCATGACCACAGAACTTCACATTCAAAGTTCACAGTGAAAAACCAGCATTTATGGCTATGACTGTTAGTGGCATCATCCTTTTTCTCCAAGTACAAGTCACATGGTTGCCATCTCGGTCCACCAAATCATTTGTGTTGCCACACATGTCACCTGCCTACCGTGTAATGGCTGCGTGCACAGCAACCAGAGGTCCAAGTGATCCTCTCTTCTGTATATACTAAATAATCACTTGTTTGTCAAAGTATATAGTGATTTCTATCTCGGTATTATTAAACATCCAGTAGGTATTTTCACAGCAAGATACAAAGTGTATTGGCAATGAAAGAAAAGCACAATCATTATGGGAAGATATAGATAATGGATAAAGTTTTCCTTCCTGTATTTGGAATACTATTTCTATTATCTTGTCTAAGAAGAGTCCCTCTCACATCTATCTTGATCTATTCTGTGAAGCAAGAAAACAGGCTGTTACGTCTTTTGTGCAGATTCTGTCCTGAACAGTCTATTTCGAAGTCTGTTTGTTCAGATTTCTAATCTCAACAACCATATTCAGTTACAGAACAAATAAGCTAATGGCTTACAGAAGTTACATCTCACAAAAAGAGAGTTCAAGAAATGCATGCATTTCTTTCCAGTGCAAACCAATAATACAATAATACCCTGCTGTACTTTCCTCTAATTTGGACATGAAGTGAAACTGAAAAAAAAAAATCTTTTTTTTTTTTTGTAATAATAAAATAAAAATAAAAGCCAGTAATAACCAATCACTTTCAGTATAAAAAATGAGATTATTTGAGAAAAGTCAGCCTTACCCACTAATTTCCATCATTTTAATTTCTTGGTACAGCTTCCCATCTGCTCTCCATTTGCATTGTACTGCAATGAACACACGGGGCTTAAAGATTTGAGAACAAGGGGAAACAGGCACAAACTTGTACAAAAGAAGTTCTCTCTAAACATGAGGAGGAACTTCTTCACTTTGAGGGCGGCAAAGCACCGGAACAGGCTGCCCACAGCGGTGGTGGAATCTCCATCTCAGGAGACATCCCAAACACACCTGGACACATTCCTGTGCGATGTGCTCTAGGGGAACCTGCTTTGGCAGGGGGTTGGACTAGATGATCTCCAGAAATCCCTTCCAACCCCATATCATTCTGTGATTCATTCTGTGATTACCTCTGGCGCTGCACAGCCTACAGAAAAAGCTTCTCCCGTACCTCTGTGACATCCCTTGTCATTCCTCCCCTGCAAGTGGGACAATCTCTTTCTAAGAAGCTCCCACCTTCCACCAGTCCTTGCTGCCAGGGCTAATTTTTGTTTTAAATGACTCTGTGACATCAGTCTTGGGATGCAAGATGACAAAAGCTATTTTCCATCTATTATCAGTCACAGTGTTAAGGCTCCAGGCTAAGCCGTATTTAGAATTCACATACTAGCAAAGAGGTTAGCTGTAAACTAGCAGGTCTAGTATTTAGCAATACAGCTACATATCAAGTAATTTCTCAGACAGTAATTCAAAAGGTCTTGAATGTAACTGCAAAATATTACTTCAAATAAAAATGCAATGCAATAATTGGAAATGAAGCACCTGAATCATCTCTGCCTCCACCAAATTTGTTTTATTGTTTTCTTGTCCTTTTATATCAAGATCGGTAAGAAAGATGGTAAAAGTAGTTTTTTGAAGAGTTGGTATTAATATATGCATGTTCAATAAATAAGCACCACCATTCATTGCATTAAGAAGCAATGCTATAAATATGCTATCTGTATCTTACATTTCTGTTGGTCTGTACTCCCTTTATTTTAACGTCATCTCAGGTCCACAGAAAGCTTTGCACTTCAGAGACTTAAAGAATAGGGTTTTTTTTTTATTCCTTCACATACCATCAAGGCCATTATGATGGCTGTAGTTTCTTTTTCCCAAAATACTTAATGAAGAGTGACTGGAGGGTGCAAGCAGTCGTTTTGCACTTGGGCTTTGAAGGCTTGGTGTCGACCTGATAACATTGGGCTTCACTGCAGGATGAATCTCTGTTTGAGACAAAAGAGAAAGAAAAAAAGACCATATATATTTGATTTCAAAAACAACTGAAATAGTCTGTTCAACATAAATTTACATTTCAATTTCTAATGACAGGTGTATTTGTAAGACCTTGAATAACAATTCAGACACGGCTCTTCATACCTACAGTTCTTCCAAATAAGATACATCTATTTAACTGTAGATTGCCCCAGTTCATTGCTACAGTGCAGATGCCTAATGATTTCAGAGATTGAAGAGATAATACACATCCATCTGAAACAGGTCTGTCTTTACACTTTCCTACAGTTTTGAGGTTTGTATTGGAGCTATACACCTACAGCTTTTCAAGAAAGCAAATAAAAGCATTTTACTATAGTGAAACCACCTCAGTACCTCAAGCTATTCAATATTTTCCATCACAATAACAAGTTTCAAAGCATTTTTCCAAACACAAGTCACCAGGTGCAAGCAGTCAGTGAGCCAGCCACAGCAGGGGTCTAAAGCTAAAACTACCCTAAAACTGCAACAGGAACACAAAAATAATTAAGTCTGTACTGTCTTCCCCAGGCACTGCCAGACTCCCACACAGTGTCATCACTGGGTATCTCCAAACATCCCAGAGTATCCAATGCAGTTCAAGGAGTACAATTATTTTGCAGAAGGAAGAAGAAAGGTAGGTGAGAGGCAGTGACATCTGGCCAGCAGACTTCAGGTTGGCAGCTGCTGCATTTGCCAAATGCTGATACGGTTTTATGGAAATTTCTCAGTTATCTGCCAGATGGAAATGGCGAAAGAAAGCCTCAGTAGAGTCTGCTTGCCCTGCATCTGGGATTTGCTTGAACCAATTAATGCATTCCCATCATAAATTTGGGTTCAAAAAGCCACCACTGCATGTCTTTTGGCAGATCCAGATTTGTGAGGGAAGTCAGACGGGCAGAGGGCAGGGCCCTGTCCCTGTGACATGGCCATGGGGCACCAGCTGCTAGAACAGGGCAGCCCAATTTCGGCTAGCCCTGGAGCAGAAAAGACCTCTGGGCTGAGAATGTGGGAGCAGAGGGGATGGAAGATGGATCTGGAGAGTCATCTGTCCAAGGGGAGTAAGAAAAGATGAAAAAAAAAATTAATTTTGCACCCCCATGAAGTGAAAACACTCCTTTCTGGCTTTTCGTTTGTTTGTTTGTGGGTTTTGGTTTTTTTAAAATATTAAATAAAGCTTAGAAGCTGGGGATTTACAAAATCTAAATTGAGGCAAGGTATTCAAGGAGGAGGCCCTCCAGCCTCTGCTATTCATAGTTATCATGCAGGAGAAACAGAGACCATTGCAGCAGGTCAAAGTCCACTGCAACAGCAGATTTTTCCTCTTTCACAAACACCAAGGAAATCTGATATCCAAGCACTCGCCTGCCTGACCTCATGCTCTCGTTCCCACAGTAAGCCTTCACAGGCTTCTGTTTAGGGACAACGGTTTAGAAGCACTGAGACTTTAGGAACGGCAAGCCCCCAGCAGGTTTCGTGGCACTGCCCATTTATCATTCTGCAGAGAACAAGCAACAATTTTGCGTTTTTACTAAACTGGGGACAGAGGCGTGCTCAACGTTACGAACACTGTTGAGGGCTAAAGCCAAACTTTCAACTGAAACAGAAAGGTTTGCACTGCTTGCTGAAGATGACCTGAATTTGGATCTTAAAATCCTCATTTGGCAATATTTTCCAATTTTCTGACAGAAATTATTAGTTTTCCTAAAACATTATCTTATTTGCTTTATTTGCAGCATCCACAAAAATCCCAGCAGCTGGATCAACATATAAAAACATATGTTTTTATGGCTTCTGTCTACAGTGTACAGGAGGTATAATTTTACATTTACAGGAGGAGCAAAGAGTTGGAGAAGGAAGCATTTCCTTCCTTCAACTTCACTTCAATCTGGAGGAGGTCACTAACACTCAAGTAGTTTACCACAAAGGCTGTCCTTTCTCTTTCTGCAGCAGAGGAAGGTAGTAAGACTGAGCTCTCCGTTTAAGTTCCAGAAAGGAACTTAATTAAACAGCCAGGACCACTTCCCAACGGACTGAGTCCTTTCTGTGGGATCTTTACACTGTGCTCTCACTCATTCTCTGCATATAAACTTCCTTCAAGTATTTGCATGCTTTAGATCAGCACTTTCTAACTGGCTGCTTCATCTCCCCAGAGAGAGGTAATGAGGCATTTCAGGGGTTTTGTCTGAATTATATTATCCCATTATGCTATTATATTGTGGAATAATAGTGATTAGGGATCTTTTAATTTCTACTGCTATTATCATTGGTCTATTGCCTAGTACTTCACTGAGAATCTCCTAGCCACCTGTACCTTCTGCTAGCTCAGAGAACTAACTGTAACAACCAAATAATCCAAATTACCCCTTTAGCCACACAACAAATAAGCAGTTGGCCAGATTCAGTTTATATGATCATTTCTGAAATAAAAATAGAACAGGAATAAGAAACAATACTTAAGCAATCTATTAGGGACTTTTATCATATGACCAGGTTGTAGCCTCAAACAAATAATTAGCAACTCCAACTCTAGAAACATTTACTTCAACTAATATCACTAGGATGAAAGAAGCAAATAAATTCCAAAGCAAACAAAGAACAGTCAGAGTCTCCTACTGAGTCATGTAAATAAGGATCCTGGATTCCAGAGGTGCTTAATCAGCTGCACCTCTCTCTCATCTCATCTCCTCACCATGCATCCCAGCTGGAAACGTTAGCCTGGTTTTCTCATAACTAGGAGGTAATATAGGACATTTAATTAGCCAGGGGTTCCTCTTTAGGAGCGGAAGAGATTACAAGGGATTAGCCCCAGCTCTCTAGAGGACAAGGCCTACTTTTAATGCTTAACCTACCTCACCTGAGGAACTGTCAGCCAAGAAGCAGAACAGGGATAAAGGGGAGTGATGACCCAGGGTGAGCAGGACACGGAAATCCTCTCTGCCTTACCAGGAAGACTGAAAACAGCAGGGCCCTGAGAGACACAGCTAACTGTATTCCAATAGATGTCTGTGGGAATGGCATAGAAGGAATTTTAAAAAGAAAATACTTATCTCATGCAGAAGCTATGAC
Source organism: Nycticryphes semicollaris (assembly GCA_013400055.1). Taxonomy (NCBI): domain Eukaryota; kingdom Metazoa; phylum Chordata; class Aves; order Charadriiformes; family Rostratulidae; genus Nycticryphes; species Nycticryphes semicollaris. The sequence continues at coordinate 146,185 of VXBJ01007097.1, read as the reverse complement.
ATGATAGTTAAATGTTAAATTTTATGAGAAAAATAATGCAAGCATTATTTATACACTGGACTAAACGAAACTAAACCAACACCACCCCCCAAGCTAAATGACACACCAAAATACATTTTCTGCCACCCTTACACAGCTAATTCAGATACACATCCATGGCTACAACTCGGTACACTTCATATCCCTGCAACACACAGTATTTGCCTTCAGTTGTTGTGAGGTATCTTCACTTCCCATAGTCAAATGCTAAGCAGATTCTGCAGTTACCTGGAGTATTTCAGCGTTGTTAATATTCTACAAAACCCTCACCTAAGAACACATAACACTACCTGATGCTGTTCATTCATTCACTCACATTAAACCTACAGGCTTATGCTCCCAGAGGGACCCTCACTTGCTAAATAACGTGGCACCAAACACATGCAGCATCTTCTAAGATGACAAGAGCTGCCCTTTCTTTTTCTGATGACTCAAAGGGGTTCAGATGGATGAACCACCATCTCCTGCTGGATTAGCCCCCTCACCACAACACCTCCTTCAAGTCCATCCAAGCAGCCTTTTCCTCGTTCGCTCTGTTGACAAGACACATAACACACACAGCTGGGGTGCCTGTAGGAAAGCATCACTGGGTTTTTTCTTAAACTCCAAGACAGGAAAAATCAAAATTCAGTGAGAGTGGGCATTAGTTCTTCATTACACGTTTTCCTGAAGCTTGGATTTTGTTAAATTCAGTGTTCTGGACCAACAGTTATAACTGCATTAATAGCTGATTTCTATTTCAGCAAGCCCAGAGACTGTTGTTTACTTTGTCCAAGTACAAAAAACCCCTCCTGTTGATTGACATTTTCAGACAAATGTTTACCTTGAGTTCTCCCCTCATTTTTACTTCTGTAGAATGGGATTAACACACTGCAGAATTATTCACTGCTGCTCTCATCAATGGATTGATTTCTGTATTCATTTGAGGATTAATATAAAGTCTCAGGGGTATTTCATCTCTCATATGATTATGTAAGTATTTTAATAGCCAATGGTGGCTTTTTGCAAAGAGGACTACTTTCATCTGTTAAATAAGGACTCACAATTACTGGGTCATATCTCCTCTCACAGTTATCTTATCCCTGCAAGTAAGATAACCTTGATCTCCTGGCGATCTCAGTACATATTTCATTGCATCTTTTAAATTTATGCCATCAAATTATCTCATTGTGGCTGAAGTCTGCTCCTTTCAAGTACATGGGGGCGTTACAAGTGGATTCAAGGGACACAGAAAAGTAGTGCTGGGCACACTGAGTATCTCATCTCCCCTTTGAGTGCTTATTTATTTAGACCACTAGAATATTTTTCACATTCTAAATTATACCAGGTTTCACTTTCACCATTTCAAACCAGTATCAAAAGGCTTTCTCCCTTCATCCTGCAAGCTCAATCATCCAGTTTTGAAACAAATAGCAGACCTGAATTTGTATTAATTTAGTAACTTCATAGTTTTCTTTCTACTACAAGCATAAATCTCATTTTATGCACACAGGATTTTTAAGTATTAGTAAATACTGAATATTCTTTTGAGTCATTTTTTCCTCCAGAGACAAATACCCACCTAAATACCCAATGATACATGACAGTGGTTTTCTGGTGCTTTTGATCTTCAGAGGATTTCCAGCAACTTCACAATGTCGATCTGCATCTGAGAATTTTAAAGAATGAAACTCAGTTTAAATATCCTACCATTACGAATACAATTAGGATGCACCAACCAGTTTATGACCTACAGTTTTACCACTTTTCTTTTTTTTTACCAATTTTCTTTTTTTCTTTTTAGCACATATTCTTCTTTTTTTCCATCAACACTAATAATGATAGACATGTAAAGTCAGGGTACATCCTCGTTCATGCAGGCAGCATTATGCTTTGGATTTTTGTTTTTTTAAAGTTAATGTAAGTTCTAACACAAATCTAATTGCACTTTTTACCTACAAATTCTTTTTGGAGACAGTCAGCTATGCAAATGAAACACAGATGACAACATGAGTACTAAAATAAAAGCTGCTCTGGCTATGAAAAATAATTTACATTAAATTCTTCATTGTTTTCTATAAACTTGTCTGCCCCTTAAATTAAGTAACACAAAAGTAAGGAGGATTTAAATTTGGGAGTACTGATTTTGGTCACAGATTTCTCGCATGGTACCATGATTCATATCATTCCTAAGTAAAACAGAACATGGGGGCTACCACAGCAAGGTGAAACTGTNAAACAAAAAAAAAACAACAACACACCAACCAAAAAAACCAACCAAACAAAAAGCCCTTTAGTGCAAACTTTTAAACAAAGTAGTCAAGTGTAACCATGTATGACAGAGCTCAGATATCTCAAAGATAGGAACTTCCTGCGAAGTAAATGCAAATAAGCAGTTTAGTAACTACCTTGATTTGAGGTTAAATCTATGAACTCACAACTTAAAAGCCACCATGAATACACAAGCACAGAATCTGTCTAAATGCCCCAAACATAGAAGTGTTACTATGAAGCGGTTCACGCTTAGATAGATAGCAGAGTCAACCAACCTAAGGCAAAAGTTGACAAGACACTAGAGGTTTCAGTAGTTTCAAAACTACTGGAATGATGCTATCTCTTTTTATAAACTATTCAGAAGGATTGGGTTATCTTCCAAAACCACACAGCAATCCTCATATATGGCTTCCAGGATCCCTAGAACACAGGTATTCTGCTTTGTACAAAATTGTCTTCGTATGTTGCTTATGTAGATCTAGAATTCCCTCACAGGGAATCACTTCCCACATATACATACACATGTATGTGTATACCTTTCTTTGTACAACCTGCACAGGTGCACATGCAGGTCTGCATTTTCTAACAAGCTTTACAAAAGCTGGATGTTATAAATAGATTATTGTGACTATAATTGCACTTTATCCCCACCTTGTTTTACCAAATTGTACCTGCTTGTTTCATTCCTGCACCAGATTCTAGAGTACAGACACATGAAGTGGGAGAGACACTAGACAGAACAACTTACATGTGAGAAACCCCCAAAATTTACAATCCCTTTAGGTATTCTATCTAGCTACTTGCAAAAAACTTGTAGGTGATGAAACCACAGCCATGACTGAAATAAGTATTTCAGTATCATGGTATTTCAGTATTTCAATAAAATAAAGTAAGTATTTCAGTATCATATATTCAGTATTTCAGTTCACAAATATTTTGAAAGCAGCAGACAATGTACAACTTAGTTCCACATATTAAGGAAACTACCTGAAATTCTTATATGTGTTAAGTGTAAATGGTAGCTGGTATTTGGGAAGCCCAAAGGTTCCAGAGCTCCAACGCCGAGTACACGGAATACTTTATTATTTTACCTTTATAACAAAATATCCTGTCCTCAGTGAAAAAAATGCACTGATCTTCGTGCCTGGAATATTTTTAGTTTTCCACAACACTTGAAATATTTTAAGTGACAGAGTAGAATGATGCGTCGCCACTGTCTCCCTTAGTAAAATAAGCACAGACTATACAGTGAGTATTTTATAGTTACTTTGGGAACAGCAAAGCATCGCCTAAGAAGTAATTAGCAAGAAAACTTTCCATCTACCTGTCTTCACTGTAAAAAAAAAGACACTGAATCATGGTGAGATATTAATATGCTGACAGAGAATACAGACTACAAAGAGAGCACAACCTCCATGCTTGAGGCAAAGCACGTTCACCAGAGGTACTGGATGGGTATTCCAAAGCACACCCATCTATTAAAATAGTTAAATATGTTTAACAGCAACCAACTTTAATCTACAATATGCTACTCCCATGAAAAATATAATAGTTTATGATCCTTATGCATTACAGACAGAAAACCACAAAGTTAGACAGTGCACCACTTTGAAGTGCAAAATCATAGAATAAAATTTAGGTAGGAAGTTGTCAAAAACAAAATAGAAAAGAAGTCCTAAAATCAAATATGGACTTCTACATGAACACCAGAAATCTTAACAAGAGCAGTGAAATAGTGGAAGCTATGAGAAATAAAAATGTATTAAAAAAAATAAAAAAATTGGAGTATACATTTTAGAGTCTATTTTTCCAAACATATCAAAAGCAGGAAGTGTGGTATTGCCTGCAGCAATAGGAGATGATAGAGGTGCGAGAAAAATACAGAAAAAAGATAAAGGCACAGCAGAAAACCTGAATGAATTCTTTGCAGCCATGCTCAATGCAGAGGAACTTAAACAAGGTCACTTCTAAAATGCTTTTATGAGGCAAGTGTGAGAACTGAGTCACATCAAAGAGCCCATAGGAAATACTTCAAAACAAACCGGCTAATGATTAAATAAAAAAAAGTTACCAGAACCAGGTGGATTTCATCCAAACAGAAACTGCTGAGCACGTACACTACTGGTGTTTAACTACTGCTTAGACTGGGTTTGGCTCAAGAGAACAAAAAACACAGCAAATGTGATAACGTTCTTCAGTAAGCGGGTCTACAGACCAGCAAAAGGGCTGAGCTATTAATAGAAGCACAGTTAAATACAGAAACATCAAGGGAGCCAACAAAGACCTTGTAAATGGAAAACATGTTTAACGTGTTCACATTATTCAGCAGTGTGTCCTTGCAGCTAGGAGGACAACTACATTCTGGGACTTGCTGGGCCGACTGCAGCCAGTGGAGTGAGGGAAGTGACCCTTCCATTCTACTCAGCCCTTGTGAAACCATGTCCAGACCCTGGGTCAAGTTCTGGGATCTATAAATGAGACATGGACATACTGGAGAAAGTCCAGACACCCGAGAGCCTGGTTTGGGGTTGGGGCACAGGATGTACACAGAGGGTCTGAGGGAACTGGGCCTGGTCACCCTTGAGATAAGGTGGCCCCAGGGGAGACCTGATTGTCACCTGTAACTACCTAGTGACTCAACACAGAGAAGACCAAGCCAGACCTGTCTTGGACATATGCCAGGATAGGACAACATACTATTGCTGCCTGTGGCAGACACAAGCTGGGAGATGGGAAATTCTCATTAGATGTAACGAAAAGATTATTTACTGTGAGGCTGATCAAACACTGGAACAGGTGCCCAGAGAAGCCATCGAGTCTCCATCCTTGGAGATAAACAAATCTCATGTGGACGAAAGGCCCTGAGGACACGTGCTGTGAACCAGAGATTGCAAGTGTCACAGCTATGCCAGGATCCTCCAAAGGAATCGCGACATCTACACATGCAGCTGGTCTGGCACCCAGCATGGCATTTCAATTAGCTTTTAATGAAATGTCACCAAAGACCAGTGCTGTCCAGCTGTTACAGGGTAAAAGAGGTTTTTTTCATGGATCAGCACCTGATTAAAATTGTCTATGTAATCACCAAAGAGTCTGTGCTGTTCACCATATAAAAGATCAGGAAAAGAGGTAATCAGAAAGTTAAAGCTTCCTGATAAGAAATTACTGAGGCATAACCAAAGCTAAATCTGATTGTAAAGGATATCAGCAGCATCAAGCAATACATGTAAAATTAAATGTTAATGGGTAAAATGACTGTATCATACAAATATAACAATGAGTTCTACACCCCCACCACACAGAAGAGAATTCATAAGTCAGGGTCAACAACTTTCTAAAAATATCTGGACAATACTAGGTGTGGTCACTCAAAAAGAAATTTAAATCAGAATATTAGCAATTATGATAATAGGAATATAGAAAAAATGTGACACTAAAAATGATGGGAAACTTGTATCTTGAAGTGCATGTCATTTGGGGCACCATAATGCAAAAGAGAATACAGTATTAGACAAACTCCAGGGAACAACATTACAAACTACATTGTGATATGGATTCTTTATGAGGTTTTAGTTCTTAACCTACAAAAGTGATGACTCTTTCATTACAGAGGTCAATGAAATCAGTAATGCAATGGAAAAAATGAAAATGATAGTAAGTTCTTATAGATTTGAAAGGGGTTTTTAATGATTCCTTTTTTTGTTATTGTTGTAGGATTTTTAGATCTCAAGCCTAGAGACTCTCGTTGGAGAGTTATTACTTCTCTTTGACATTCCATCATATCTTTACCAAAATTCAGATTATGTAATAAATGTACTGTGCACTATGTATTGCCTAAACTGTATTCTTCTTAGAAATTTTGGGGAAAAAAATAGCATGTTCTTTTAATTATTTCACTGGCTACTAAAATCTGGAACAAATTATATTCCAGGATACCAGTAGAGAAAAATCTTTTCATCCTAGATGCAGCCAAAAGATCTTCTGTAGCTATCAAAATCAAGGACGTAAAACCTTGATTGCGAACCAATACCCACAAATGTTACTGCAGATGAATGGGTAGTTTTATGTCAGTTAAACACAGGCTGCATGTTTACAAACCAGTAACATTTTGCCTATTCTACTCAATTTTCACTTGTCTTTGTTTATCAAACCAGATTGTAACAAGCAAGTACTGTGTACCAAACTTGTTATTAAGTCTGCAGATTTAAAGGTATGTTTTGATCACGACCTGTATACCTATTTCCAGATAACTATATATATTATACAGATGATATATTACCATCCACTGAAAATTTTCACAAACATATCTATATAGACAGTGTAACTACCCAAATTTACTGTAATTAATACGTATATTTATATTGATGAAACTACATCCGAACAGAGAAAAAAAAAAAAAGCAAACCCAAACCCCACAAAAAATACAACCAAAAAAACCAAACCCCAGAAATCTTCCTGTGTTGAAGTAATAGGCTGACTGCCATGCATATATCAACATTCTCATAAGCTGGAAACAGATCCAATCTTGCAAGTGACTGTCTGGAGAAGAATGCCCGCCTTGGTTTCCTCTAATTAAGAGACCTTCCATAGACAGGTCAGTTTTGCTGAACCTTCAATATATTCAAACTATAAAGAAGGTATTTTGCCTAATTTAGAGCACGGGAATCTCCCTTTAACCAATACAGTTCACTAATTCTAATTATTCCTGGAAATCCATCACACAAATTTCTTGTCAACAGCTACAGCGAGTCTATTATCTCCAGGCTGAACAAAGGTTGTGATTTTGTGACGGGCTCTGCTCCTAGCAGGAGATGCTGTGCCTTCTCAGACACCCAGTCACCATCCCTAGATTAAACTGGGACGTAAACGCATCCTCTCCACTACCTCCTGCTGGTATCTGAGCAGGGGTCGTGCTATCTGGTTCATTAATGAGAAAAATCTAATTCTCTGCACTAACTGAAGGAATAAAGAATTTAAAATAGGACACTGTTTTCTGCCAGTGGATGTAATGGGCCGAGGGAAGAGTATGTGAGAGGAATTACAATAATAGAAAAACATTCTGTCTGAGATCTGCTTACACCTAGAAGACGGTGGAGCCCAAGATTAGCATTCTCAGAGGCTTCCATGCCCCTCCAAGACAAAAGAACCATTGGCAGAGAAGGTCAGGTGGAATGCAAAGAATCAATTTACTTTATGAGCAAGCTCTGACTGGCTTATTCAGATTTTCTTTCTCAGAACTGGGAATTATTTTTAATTTACAAGCTGGCCCTTCAACAAATTGCATACAACTAAGAAGGCATAAAACCTGGCACACTGCTGGGTAAGTGCTCTGCCGCCCTTCTGCCTTTAGATTTTATGGGTTCTGAGTGTTGGTACGGTGCCTGCTGCAAGACAGTTGTGGTTTCAAGTAGTGGATTGGCACACACAAGGAGTCAGGAGGTGGGTCTGACAGAGCATCTAAGCAGTCATTAGATTCACATTTCTGCACATCAACGTGGATAACAAATTCCAAAACAAATTCATTTTCATGCCACATCGCACCACGGGCAACCTGCCACTCAGGCGAGGTTGTTATTTAAGCATGATTGTTAACCTGTGTAACATCACCACAGATACTCATGCGACATGGTAATTACTCAGTGGTATTCAACATATCAAAACTTTACTGTTAATTAAATATCTCATTTAAAAATTACAAAAGTTAAAAATTATTAATATCAAACTACCCGTACAAAAGGATTCGTATCAAACTGTCTGTACAAAAGGATTCAAGGCGCTCAGGAAGAGAGAGCCTACTTAGTTATAACATTGAAACTACAGAGCGCACTGAACACAGGTCACCAGATATAAGTACAGGAACAAAACTAGAAAACGGGTTTTTTATTTACTTACTAAAGTAAGAGTATGACAATGACAATGCAGGTAAGAGCATTGTACGATTCCACAGAGAGAGATATTGTCAGAGTGTGTGTGTGTGTGTGTGTGTACCTGTGTATGTACACACAGAGAAACGTGACTTCAAGTATAAACTGGTTTCCACTAGTATAAAATAATTTGAATGTTGTGTTCAAAGAGCATTGACAATTGTGACTTTTGTTTGTTTGTTTGTTTTTAAAATCTATGCTAGGTCCAATCAGGAAGCATGAGCATTCAAAAGCTGAAATTGCAAGGTCCAAATTTTGCTCTAAGTAAAAAGAATAATGAAAGACAGAGAAAAAAAAAGAGAAAGACGGGGAAAAAAAATATCTTTCTGCTCTTGATGTTAATCTGATGTGGCACTTTTTCATTCAAAGGAACAAAGCAGACGCACTCACAGCACTTCCACTCTGATGTAAGAATGACTATTTTCTGCTTAAAAGCTCAGCTTTTCACTCCTTTGTTTTAAAGCTGAACTGCGTATATTACATTTTTCCAGAAAGATGATTAACAGTTAGATGAAACACTTTTTTTTTCTTCTATTTTTTTCTTCCTTAAACAAAAGCTTCATCTTCTTTCAAACTGAGTTACCACAGTGAGTGAGAAGAAATACGGATAAGGATAAAAAGATTCAAGGAAGTTCTAAAATTAGTTTTTTTCCGTGCCAATTACATAAAGTTAAAATGCTTTCCTCTCAAAAAACCCCTTATTTTTTATTAAGAATTAAAAATATAACCCTAGTCCAGCCTTAGACACATTTCCTCCATGAAAGTACAATTCATTTTTTTCAAACAGTGGACATACGGTTTCCTTAAATCTGAAAGCTGCTCCTGACTTTCACAGCTTTGGGAGAAGAAAGAAAATGGCCAAGAGGACAATTAAATAAGAGAAAGACAATATAGAGTAACAGTTACCAAGCTCAGGATGATTGCAGAAGTAGGTGAAGAGCTTGCACGTGAAGAATGGCTGGTATTAAAAGAATTACTCTAAACCAGATTTTAAGCCTCTATGGAGCAAATTTCTTACAACTAACACTGACTTCATCAGCATCCCAGTTAAATATGCTGGGAAAACATTTAGCATTCATTCAGTAAACATGGTTATAAATCCGACATCTAATATTCTAAAAATGTGTCTTCAATTCTAATACAATTGACAGCCACGAAACACCTTGGAATACCAAGTGTCTGCTCCGAGTTCTGCCTCCATGGAAGGGCTGGGGAACAACCAAACAGCATGAGTGGTAAAACATTTGCAGCACACCTTACACACACATGCACACAAAGGGTCTTGCTGTTGCTATCTACAACCACACATAACCTTCTGGTAGACTACCAGTGAGTTTATCAGTTCTCTATATTCTGGCTTTAAAAAGAACAAGCATAACACAACATTTTATTTAAAACTAAAATTTAGAACTGCAACAGAAACAAAAATATGCAACTGATAAAATAACAAACGTGGCTATCACCACCATCCGACAATAATAAACGGTAATAAAGGGATGTGTTACAGGCCAGATTTAAATTCTTAGGCTTCCTTAGCTCCTTATCCCTTGACTGAAAAAAGTGCAGAGCTATACTTTCTGCTCAGCAGAAGAATAAAAGAACAATGTAAGAGCGAACTTCTTTCACGCTGACTATGAGAAACCATGCTTTTTATATCATGGCATTGCTTTCCCCTCCCTGCCCCCATTTTTTTTCTAATGACAATTTTTTTAAAGTGAATGAGGTAATAGTTCTCTCCTAATTCACGGAAATGTTCCCCCAGCCTGAAATCTGTTTAAGGCAGCGAGACTTTATCCGATGTGTTGGTGATAAGCTGGACAAATGAAAAAATGAAAAGCAAAAGCGTATAGACAAGAAATGTTTATTGAAAAAGAAAATAAAATTAAAAGACAAAAATGGGTGGGAAGCACAGCACACAGAACTAAGAATTAAAAAAACATCTTACATTCTGCCTTAATGGCAGCACAGTTAATAGGGACAAAGGGACGTCTTGCTGCCTGCCGCAGCCGGAGGGTATTTTTGCAGACCTGACGGGCCAGTTTTGTCCAGCACGTTGTGTGAAGAAAGAAAGCTTGACGTGTTTTCACTGCAGACTTTGGACTTCCAGTGTTACGAACTGGAGTTCCCTGTGTGGCCTGCCGGGACATATGAGTTCTAACATGGGACTCCTATGAAAATAAAACAAAACAAAAATCATAACGCATACATCTGAATTACAGCATTAAAAAAAGTCCACAGTTATATAAATAAACCACAGTTATATAAATAAATCCACAATGTTAAGCAAATGATATGGGTAGGCACCACACACACAAAAAAGGGGCTTATGCAAGAAGTTGTGTAACGCAGCAGAGAGCTCTATTGTGAGTGGATATATAATGCCATTCTATAGGAAACATGGTATAGTTATGTCAACATTTTATGGATAACACACTATTTGATTAAAAAATTATGTTTGCCCACCAAAATTGCATGAAGTGTATGTTTGTTATCCAAGACTTGATCACATAAAGACAGGGCAGGACCTGCACACTGTTCAGTTCTACTTAAGACAGGAAAAGGATTAATAAATTACGTTTTGTAGCAGTAAAGTTGAACACGTACATAAAACCCCATTCATGAAATATTAAAATCACAGCAGTCTTTTGAAAGCAACACACCTTCCTTTTAGGAATTTTTATCTACACAATCCTACCTCTGTAGGTTGGCTGGAAGACAGTTTATCTTCATCTGTCTGTGTGGGCATTTTCAGGCCACCATATTTCTTCCAATAAATCCAGCAAGATGCACACAACCTACACTGCATATTAGGAGGCCCCCAGGAATACCACTGGTGAGACTGTGGAGCTAAATAAGGAAGAAAAAACAGCACAGCTGAAGTGTTGCATGCTACAGTCAGTACAATAAGGCCAAATGCTCTAATAGTTGGCATTCCCAAAAAGCATTATATGGGTAAGCATTTAATACATTTCACGTGGAGAAAAGAAGAACTGGAGAAGAGAAATCTCCAGGGAGACCTTATAGCAACCTTCCAATGTCTGAAGGGAGCCTACAGGAGAGTTGCAGAGGGACTATTTGTCAGGAAGTGCAGTGATAGGGCAAGGCGTAATGGCTTTAAATGAGAAGAGGGGAGATTCAGATTAGATACCAGAAAGAAATTCTTTACTGTGAGGGTGGTGAGGCACTGGAACAGGTTGCCCAGGGAAGCTGTGGATGCCCCATCCCTGGAGGTGTTCAAGGCCACGTTTGTCAGGGCTTTGAGCAACCTGCTCTAGTGGGCGGTGTCCCAGCCCATGGCAGAGGGGTTGGAACTCCATGATTTTTAAGGTCTCTTCCAACTCTAACCATTCCATGATGCTATGATTTTTAGTGTATCTTTAAAAAGCACCCCAAAAGTCAACTCCAAATAAAAATTTCAAAATATTTCCCTACTTAATTCCAACAAGGGACTTTGTATTGCCAAGATGAGATTTTCTTCCAGAGCACAACAAAAAAACCTAAAATCACTACCAAGCAAGCAGCCAAAACCAACCTGAACAAAAAAAATCGCCAAACCCTATAAATGCTCCATCATTTCTAATCTTACCCTGGAAGGCAGGCTTAATAAGTTGCTTGCTGCTTATCAGAATTGCTAAAGAATTGGGGGTTTTGCCCAAGTCATGCAAAGGGAGTACTTGTAAGTCAAGAGCCATGTAAGAAAAGGAAAAGCACTTTTCCTACTCAAGTTGGAGGTGCACATGTACTTTTATCTTCTGCATGTGGAGACTCAGCAGGAAACACTAATTTAACTGTTTATTCTTTTATTTTTGTAATCTTTCACAAGAAAACTGTTAAAAAGTAGGATTCAAACCCCAACAAACTGTGTAACTGGAATCTTCTATATACAGAGTATGATTCTAATTGAATTCGTGTTTAAGACACAGGGAGCCATAGCGATGATAAGTAAAGGACTCTCACACGGGAGGCCTTTTTAATTCTTTACACTTCTGGATCTTACAACATCTTCTGTCATATAACCTATGTTGAAAGCAGCTATTTCAAGAAGTCTATCAGGGACCACCAGAATCACACACAATAGTAGAAAAAAAACACCAAACCAACTACCGCAGAAGTGGGGGTAGAGAACAACAACTCAAAACTCCCTTCAATCTTACAGGAAAATGAAAAATAAATTTTAATATAGTGTTCTGAAGGTAAAGGAAAAGCATCATCAATGACATCATATTACACTAGTTAAAAAAAAATAAAAATTCATGAGCTGGATTTGAATAATGACATTGAGTCAACATGCTGAAGCCAGCTCTAACCTACTTCTGCCACACAATTAATTGAAAAATAGCCTCCTCTTATAGCATGCAAACAAAAGTACATACATTTGTTTCAAAAAGCACATATTAAGATTAAAAAATAATATTATTATTTTTAAAAATGTACTTACTATAGCAACTTTCACAAGCTCGCCCTATTAGTGAAGCCTGTGCCTGGTATGAGGCTCCCATTGCTCCATTGACTGCAGCAGGTTTCCCATTATTGCTGGATATTTGATTGGGATTTGGTTTATTGCTTTAAGAAAACAAAAAAAAATTTACTAACCAGTTAGTCAACATGAGAACAAACTATCCAATCCTGGAATTCTGATGTGTTGTGACAACATCTGTAAAAACTGCTGTAAATAACATGACTGATTTTTATACTCCTCTAGCGTTTTCAGCACTGTTAGAGATTCCCTTTGTGAAGAGCTGCTTTGATATTCAAATTTACAGATCTTTATAAAATGCTCTCACATAGTCTAAGCCAGTAAAAGATCAAGTCTCAGGGTCAAGCACTGGCATAAGCCTGACGCAGCACAGAATTTAAGAAGGGGATTCCAGTCAACAGATGAAGCTTTACAAGGTGAGGCTGGGCTTTGGGTGAAGTATTACTAGAAGTAATAGTGGTAACACTGATTACAGCGTTACCAGGCTGTCCACCCTAGGATAGAGTCTGCGTCCTCGTGTCTCAAGCAGAAGTAAATCCTTCCCCAGCAACCGCAGTAAACATCAGTGTCCTACAGGATTGGCAAAGAAATATCAGGCTGCTCTGCCTGGATTGTGTCCTAAACTCCTTTTCTTCTGAGAATAACAGGCTGAACAACTGCTCTTGGATGAATTTTTCTATTATACTATTATGATGATTATTTTACCTGCTGATACTTCAGTGAAGTGGGACTTTAAGGTCAGTTAATTCAGAGAGAATTAATATACTCCCCAATAGGTTAAGTATAGTATCTCCAAAGCTCCAGCTCTGCAGGTGTTGATTACTCCTTTGACAAGCTAAGCTATCAATACAATGCAAGGCTGGATATGCTGATTCCCAAGATGATTAATCATTACTTTTGGTAGCATAAAATATATCCAAGATCACTTAATCATTTTAACTGAAGAAACCTTTGCTGTATCAAGCCTCTACTCCAAATGCCAGTGAGTCTTGTTCTCCTGCCTTCTCCTTTTTCACTATACCCAGTGAAAGACACTTTTAATTTCCAGATACTCTTTATCAAGGACCTTGGATTCAAGGTACAAGAGAAGGGATCAAGAGATGATTACATCTCCCATGTTATGATCTGTTGCTTAGTTACCTTCCAGAGAAGCCATGAATTGAAAGGGACTCCCTGATACTGAGGGCAGAACCTTGCTTTTACAGGAAATATCTTATGACCAAGTTCAAAAAGGCTCCACAAATTAATTCTACTCAGATTTCAAATACAATACACTAGTCTTGAAACACAGTGTTAGTAATCCATTTTCCACACAAGTGCCCTAGACTGCATAGTTATCAAAGACTTGAGAAGTCCCACCACCCTCTTACTATTGACTACGGATTTTGTCTTGACATGAAGGCAAAAGACAGACATAAAGAGAGAGAAAAAGCACAAAAATCCTACATCTCCAAACAGGTTTTTTCATCCAATACAACTACTTCCTACTGTGAATATATTGGCAGAAGTCCTGAACTGTCCACATGGACCAAGGAAATGAAATTTAAAAAGCATTATGTAAAGACAGAGCATCTTGCAGCTTTCCTAAAGCAGCACCTTCCCTGAGAGGGTTAGGGAACATACATACTCAAGTTTTCAGCTTTTTAAAAAAGACACCTTCTATTAGCTCATTAATTAGCTCATTTATTAGCTTATTAAGCTCAGCATGAGACAGCAATGGGCACTTGCAGCCCAGAAGGACAACTGCATCCTGGGCTGCAAAACAGTGTGGCCAGAAGGTTGAGGGAGGTGATTCTGCCCCTCTACTCTGCTCTGGTGAGACCCCACCTGCAGTGCTGTGTCCAGCTCTAGGGCCCCCAACATAAGAAGAACATGGACCTGTTGGGGCAGGTTCAGAGGAGGTGCATGAAGATGATCAGAGGGACAGATTTAGATTAGATATTAGGAAGAAATCACTGTGCGGGTGGTGAGGCACTGAAACAGGTTGCTCAGAGAAGCTGTGGATGCCCCATCCTGGAAATGTTCAAGGCCAGGTTCAACGGGGCTTTGAGCAACCTGCTCTAGTGGAAGGTGTCCCTGCCCATGGCAGGGGGCTGGAACTAGATGACCTTTAAGGTCCCTTCCAACTCTAACCATTCTATGATTAGAGACTTGAGCTTCAAAACCCACAATATTTCTTATGAGATTAAAAGACTGAATTTAACAGTCTGGTGTTTGTAGTATTATATGTCTGTATGAAATACGGAAATGAAGCTCTGTTGTATGCAATTTATACAAGTCATCAAAAAGACAACTGTGGAATTTCAAAGTATTTCATTGGATATTCTAGTCTTCTGTCATACAAACACTCATAATAATGGGAAACTCCCATATATATCTGTAATCCTTTCTTTTCTCATAATCTTGAGGAAATTATGAACACGAAAGAGACAGATTACATCTTGTCTCTCTAAACTACATGTTAAAGAAAAAACAGATATAGCACTGAGTTTAAATCTTAAAAA